>CM076580.1:73062250-73260184 GCA_034641835.2 Pinus albicaulis
TTCCATTTATTTTTCATACATAGATTTCACCAAATATTTTCTTTGAATTCCTTACCAAATATTTTCTTTGAATTCCTTACCAAATATTTTCTTTGAATTCCTTGCTTTTAAAAGCCAATGATATCCCTTATTGTGTTAATGTTACGTAAATTCCTTGTCCTAGTGCCTCACACTCTACTATGAATGTTTTACCAAAAGTAGGTGCAATCGATGTTGGTGTAGAAGACATGGCATCCATTAAAAGAGAGAATGCCAAAGTAGCCTCATCATTCCATATAAATGATATTTTCTTCAAGAGATATGTGAGTGGACTTGAAATGCATGCATAATTCTTAACAAATGATCAATAATATCATGTAAGTCTAAAAAATATTCTAAGAACCTTGATTTTCTTAGGAACAGGTCATTTTGTAATAGCTTGCATCTTTTGAGGCTCCAACTTCACTCCTTCCTTTAAAACAATATGAACCAAATACTCGAATTCTTATTTCCCAAAAGCACACTTGGATATTTTTACATAAAAATGATTGTTCTCAATAATTTATATAACTTTTCCACATGTTTACTAGTGTGGTATTCCCATGATTTATTATAAATATGTGTATTATCAAAGAAAACCAACACAAATTTTATAAGATGGGATCAAACAAAATTGTTCTTAAGTCGAGCCCGCCGGACTTCAAATGGCGATAAACCATAATTCAAACCAAATTCGCGTTCCAAAATAGCTTGCTGACGTCGGCCAATTTTGTGACGCGAAAACCAAATGAATTCCGCCCTAATATTTTTCGGGTCCGAAGTTGGGCTGGCGTACGGAGGGAGAGTTGTGACGCGAATTTCTCATCAAATTCGCCCTAATATTTTTCGAGTCTGGATTTCCACTGTGCAAGCGGCCCAAACAAAGACCCGCTCCAATCAATTTCTGCCACGTGTCCTCAATCAAAACTTGCCCTGCTCCCGGCTGCGGGTGCATTCGATGGCGTTTAAGGCGATGGGACATGATGTGGCGATTTCATATCAATCACATTAACATTTAACGTTGTTCAATTAAGTTTTCACATCAAATTCGTATTAATTAAGTTTTAACACTGTTCAAGATCGGACCTCCACTCCTGTGAGCAATTCCGCATGCTCCAATATGATCTGGCCTTCGGCTCTCATTATTAATGATTAGAGATTTATTATGACGGGCATACTTTGATTGCATTGCAATTGTGTCGACAAAATGGCGTTTCGCTATGGTTTTTCAGACGAGCCGGTTGCTGGATTACACTGCCTGCTAACTGTGACGATAAGGAGAAGTGGCCAGCTGAATTGCTGCCTAGACCTTGCTGCATATCTACATTTCTCTCGGTTCTGTCTCTGTTTGTCTTCCTCTCTTTCTTGGAATTCTGCTTCTCCGTCTCCTCTTATGCCCACTGCGCCTGAGACTGCACCCATGGTGCCGAATCGTGGAGGAACCACCGAAGGAGTAGTTTGTTAATTTGTTTTTCTTGCTTAGCAGGCCCACTTAATTGGGCTGCTTTTAGATTATTTTACTGTGCTAGACCTTTTTAATATTTTTGAATTCTATAAATTAAACGTTCAATACTGGTTTCCCCGTATGAGGGAAGTGTTCTTAATTTTTTGATTTTTTGATGACAAATTTACCATGAGTCTGGCCAGGCAATGTTTTTGACTTCAGTGTAATTTTATTTCCAATGTTAATAGATTAAATTTACTTAGAATTCTCACATGATTAGCTTTTTTCTTGATCTGTTCAAGGATTTTGGGTACTTTGATTTGTATTTGGAACAATGGACGTCGGTACTCTATCTGTTGCTTTACTATTCTACATACTGCTATTTCACTTTCTTATAGATGCCTCGGGCATATTTGGATGCTTTCTCAGATTGTCGATAATCTCCATGTGGACCGTTACTGGGTTTTATATCATGTCCCTGTATGTGACATGGGGTATTTTTCTATCATTGTCCGGGGTGGGACTTCCACTTTTCTGGATGGATATTTGGGTTCCAATCTTCAGATGTGAAAATGTAATGACTTCATGGACTGTTTTACTTCATATAATATATTCAAAACAACGTTTTTTCTCTTATGAAAAAAAAATGATTAATGTTTATCACTCTGCCTTCAAAACTAGCGATGCTGGTCTATGTTGCTGGTTTATTGATATGGTCTGATGGTCTTTTTATATTTTGGACATATCACACTCCGCACATGATTAGCGTTTTTCTCTGTTGCAGGATTTTGGGTACTTTAATTTGTATTTGGAACAATGGACGTCGGTACTCTATCTGTTGCTTTACTATTCTACATACTGCTATTTCACTTTCTTATAGATGCTTCGGGCATATTTGGATGCTTTCTCAGATTGTCGATAATCTCCATGTGGACCGTTACTGGGTTTTATATCAAGTCCCTGTATGTGACATGGGGTATTTTTCTATCACCGTCTAGGGTGGGACTTCCACTTTTCTGGATGGATATTTGGGTTCCAATCTTCAGATGTGAAAATGTAATGACTTCATGGACTGTTTTACTTCATATAATATATTCAAAACAACGTTTTTTCTCTTGTGAAAAAAATGATTAATGTTTATCACTCTGCCTTCAAAACTAGCGATGCTGGTTTATTGATATGGTCTGATGGTCTTTTTATATTTTGGACATATCACACTCCTCACATGATTAGCGTTTTTCTCTGTTCAAGGATTTTGGTACTTTACTTTGTATTTGGAACAATGGACGTCGATACTCTATCTGTTGCTTTACTATTCTACATACTGCTATTTCACTTTCTTATAGATGCCTCAGGCATATTTGGATGCTTTCTCAGATTTTTCGATAATCTCCATGTGGACCATTACTGGGTTTTATATCAAGTCGCTATATGTGACATGGGGTATTTTTCTATCATTTTCTGGGGTGGGACTTCCACTTTTCTGGATGGATATTTGGGTTCCAATCTTCAGATGTGAAAATGTAATGACTTCATGGACTGTTTTACTTCATATAATATATTCAAAACAACATGTTTCCTCTTTTAAAATTTCATTTTTTTTAAAAATTGAACCCGCCGTCGGAATACCGACGCCTTGTAAGCGTCGGAATTGCAACATCTTTAAAACGTCGGAAGAGCGACAACATAAAAACGTCGAAACACATTTCGTCGGAATTGCGATAGATTACAAACGTCGGAAGTGCGACGTTAAAAACGTCGGACCACATTTCGTTGGAATTGCGACAGATTACAAACGTCGGAAGACCGACGTTAAAAACGTCGGACCACATTGCATCGGAATTACGACCGTTTAGAAACGTCGGAAGAGCGACGTTAAAAACGTCGGACCACATTTCGTCGGAAGTGCGACAACTTACAAACGTCGGAACCGCAACGGTTTGGGAGACGTCGGAAGGGCGACACCTATTCGGAAGTGACGGAAGAAGTGTCGATAGTGCGACACTTTTTAATTGTGTCGGAACTGCGACGGCATGAGAAACCACGTTTTGCCCGCCCTCAAACTGTCGCTCTTGCGACGACTATGTGTCGGAATAGCGACGAATTGGCCGTCGGAATTTCCGCCAAATTTTGTAGTGAGAGAGTGAACAAGCCCATACCCTTTAAGCATGCCTATGTTACTAAACCATATAACTAGGTTACATTTTCACATGTATAAGTTAACATAGTACCACAAATTCTTATAAATAACCCATATGTCAAAGGTTTTTTATGGGGTGTATGACATTGGTTTAGGCCAGTTGTTAGCCCTTCACCTTCACGCCTTATTTGCAAGATCAATCACCTAGTGACCTCCATAGAGTTGCCTACATCATGAAATACTCTTACAACCACATTTCTTTATTCTTAAAAAATAATTGCTACTTCAACATTAGTGTGTAATCCCTTGGTCCTAGGGTTTAATCCATCTTTGATACCACATGTAAGGTCCCACCTTACCAATCATTAAAACACAAAGAAGTTAAACTCAACATAAATCTCTGTTCTTTTTTCAAACACAATTACAACATCAGGTAATGAAACATAATATCATATCGACAACTAATGATAATGTTTACAAATCTATAATTCTTATCACATATATGACATCATGGAAAATTAGAAGCTATAGATGTATTATATAGTGACACAACTACAAATGTATTTTTCAATGACACGACTACAATAATATTCTATATCGACACGTAGAGACATATTCTACAACAACACGATTATAGACATATTTTGCAACAAAACTACACACATTTTCTATGGGAACATGGCTACAAAATTTTCTATGACAACATAGCTACAAAGTTTTTTTCTAGCAGCACATCTACAAATATATTTTGTAAATATTTTTTACAACAATGTAGCTATAGACATCTTCTACAACAAAAAATATAGTTATTTTATGTAGCAACACAACTATAAACATGTTCTATAACAACAAAACTATATATGTTTCTATAGCGACATCACTACTAATGTATAAAATCTATTTGCATAATTTTTCAAACTCATGGCAAGTAATTAGCTCCTACAAACATATAAGAGATAATATTGTTCAAAATTTAATATAATGCTAAAAAACTTCACAAATAACATTAATAATAGAAATGTGTGCTATGGATAAACTTCCATAATCAGAGCATAAGGAAAAATAAATAAATAAATATAGCCAGGTTTCCTGGATCTTTTTTCCTATCCTCTTTAACTTTTACTTTCATGAAGAAATCTAAAGAATGAGAAAATGGAATACAAGAAGAAAGAAAGAATAATTTAAGCTTCTATAACAAATTCTTTTCCTTTCACCAAACATAAAAATTTCTTCCACATGCCACACAACTATTTGTTTACCTAAAATAATTTATACTTAATAATGAATAATTATCCACAAATGTTTGATATTTTCAACTAGAAAATTCAAATATTCTAATGAAATTAGAAATCATTCAAAATATATATAATACCACAGTATATCAAAATGTAACAATTAAATATTTACATAAAACCGATTGATTTTCTCCCTCCAACAACAACACTTGCTAACTCAAAAGACGAAACAATTTACCACCCAACCTTATCTAGGAAGAACTTCTCCTCCTAGAACCCCCAAGTTATAATAACTCACAAAAATTACCCAAATATAGAAATAGAGAGGTAACAAGAAATTTATAGAAGATACTCCTCTCTTTCTTCCAACACCTCTATGATCATACTCATCCAAGCAAATCTAATCTAGATATTTAGTTCAAAAGTCCCAAAGTTATTACAATGACATCTAGTTACTCTCTAGTCCCCCCCCCCCCCTCCCCCTTACCATGGGGGTTCATCTATATTTATAGGATTTGGGAGGGACGACACCTCACCCTCTCATACAAAAATAGTTATTTTTTAAATTGAAATAATGTGTATTATTTCCCAACAACCCCTCTCTCCCCCTCCACCACCCACCCAAAGGTGGAATTAACGCATTTTTTTTACTTTTGGTGAAATAATTAAATACCTTAATATTCACCACCCCCATGTGTCATTTTTTGGTAATTTATTATTATTATTTTTTCAAAATTAAATATTTATGTTGGCTTGATGGGGCCTAGACCCAAGTTCAAAGTGACTGCACAGTCCAACAAAACCCAACATTATCGGCCCTTTCGGAAATGATATGCTTGCGCAATACAAAGTCTCACCCAAGGCAATATAGGGGGATGCTAGAACCAAGTTTTTGCATCTAGAGGGATAGGGGATTGTGGCTTTAGGGATTTTCCTTCCTATCAGCTCTTCGTAGATCATATCTATCAATAATATATGCATTGTTCAACACATCTTTTGAACTTACTACAGACTATGCAATCTTAATTAGTCATGAATTAAACAAAGTAAATAACCATAAACAATACTGCGCTATTAAATTATAAATAAAAACCTTGATTCCGCATAGTCCTTCATAAATAGTAAGTAGAAATCAAACACATCAATGTAACTCATATCTTCTCAACAATTATTTCAGTAATAGCCAGATATTTCTCATACATTCAGTTTAACCCCGCACACACATCTATAGGGGTTTGTGCACATAGCTCCACACTTCCTAAGGTCTTCACACGCACAGTTGTAGGAGCCTTTTCTCTAACCCAAAACAAAGACTCAAAACAATCTTACATCCAAATGCATCTCATCAACTTCTACTTGACTCCCTATGACTTCTATCTAGACTCCTTATATAGATTTTGTATCTATAATATCATGGTCCAAAACCATGGGCATAGTCCCAATTCAAAAAATATCCCATCCCATTACATAATAAGGGACTTTGACCACCCCAAAGCCCCTATTACTAAAGATTATGTAAGGTGTCATAGGAAGAGTTCGATGAATCTAGCCAAGAGGCAGATCATCCCTGTTGTAAGAAGGTCTACTGCAAGTAGTACACTTAAAGATATAGATCAGAAAGGCATTAGAAATTCCATGAGAATCTCAAGTCTGTCAAGAATAATTCCTTTGTATTACTAATATAAGTCAAATTACATAAAGCAACAATATGGTGCAAAAAATTTCCAACCCTTTACGACTTCGATAATTTGCCTTTAAATAGACCTTCTTACAACAGGGATGATCTGCCTCTTGGATATATTCATTGAACTCTTCCTATGACACCTTACATAAAAGAAAAACATGTCTTTTAATCAGGGAAAGACAATTATCCTCTAAAGAAGACCTTTTCTTAATAGGACTCAAACTCCTATTTATTACATCAATGTGCCTTATCTTTAAAACAGTTACATATCAGTGAAAAATAAGCCTCACATGTTCGAATAGGCTATGACATAGCTCATCACTACTTGACATATTAAATATCCTCCTAAACATATGGAACCAAACCCTATTTTTCAGGAAAACAAGACCCTATCTTCAACGAAAGCTTCAATTGTTGAGTTGTCTCCATTGCATGGTATTCAAGTCATATATGTTTGGTGGAAATGTCCCTTGATCTGTTGGATGTGTCCACCTGTCCAAAACTGCTTTTAAACTGCTCAGAAACCTTCAAAAAATCTCGCTACAAAAACAGTGCAGTTTTGTAGCGTGTTTTCGTAGCATCCAAAAAATGGCTTTTGCACTCAAAATTTATGCTTCTTTGTTGTTCCATAGTGTCCATCATGACATGACACATCACCACTACCATTTTCCCTCCTTGAAAGCTGCAAAAAGTGGTTTTAGAAGCAAAAGGACAGCTATAGAAATTTTCTTAGCATTTTCCTAGCTTTAAGCCTAGGAAACGCTAGGAAATTGTGAAAAACTGTGAAATTTCCAGATTTTGACCCTGTCTCAAAAAAGTAACCTCCAGCTATATAAACTTGGTCTTCAACATGACATTAACCTCTTAAAACATAATCAAACTCAACTTAAGAGCCTTGAGGTGTTTCCTCTTCATTAATGATAAGTTGAGCTATGGGCTCCTCAACTACAGTCATCTTTAAGCCCTTCTTCTCCAGCTCCTCATGGATCAATTCTAAATGCTCTTGGAGGTCTTTGACTTGGTCTTTAAATTTTTTGTTCCTATATTTCAAGTGCAAGTTCATTCTTTTGATATGCTTCACCTGTCCTCTCAATGGCTGAGTCCATTTGATCAATTGTTGTGTGTTATCTAAAGTCTTTGACACACTATTAACCTACTCTTCCAAAAATTCTTTCATTTTCTCAAACTACACCTTCTGAACATTATGGTTCCTTGATTATTTCTTCAAGACTACTATTTCGTGATTTACTGACTTCAACTTCTCCTCAAGGACCTCAATCCCTGTTTTTGCAATGATGATTGGATCTTCTTTTGCAGGTGATGAGAGGTCAATGATGCTTGGTGGTGGCTGGATAGTTTCAATGACCTTATGAGCTTCTTTATTGCTTTCCAAGACATTTCTGGCATGCCTTTCCATTGGTTCCCTAGCCTGAAACATGAAACCTGCATCCTCACCTTCAAACTCTAACTTCTTTGCTGATTTGGATTTCTTGAGCTTCTTTCCTCCCTCATATATATCCTCAGGTTGAACTATGGGAGTTTCTTCAATATCAATAGCATGCAGAATGTCTTCTAAATTTCCCTTAGCCATTGTTTGGCTTCTTGTAACCCTTTTGTTGCCATGTTTACTCACAGTTGGCTCTTGTTTTGCAGGTTTTCTCACAGTTGGATGTTGGAAATGATTTTCATTGATGGCAAAGGAGGTAGCAGATGAAATGAATACAAAATAACAAACATGAAGCAGAGGCAGTTGTGTAAGAAAACTAAGTTGTGTATGAAGAAGGATTGGTTTCAGTATTATATGGATATTGTTGATACAAGAATTCTATGTGAAAGAGCTATGATATATAACCATCTATGCATCAATGACTTAATTGCATATGTGTATCCTTGGTGTGTCGAATAAATAAACTCTGTGGTGAGGGTTTTGTGGAATTCTATAGAAAAATGAAGAAAAATCCTTGAAGATCTGCTTGTATGTTCAGTAATGAGAATGTGTTTCTTCGCCTCTGTCTTTAGTAATATGAATAGAAGTCTAACTGGATGCTCTGTGCTCTAGAGTCCAAACTGTATGCACTTGTGGGGAGGATATACAAACCCTGTGACGAGAATTCCGTATGAATGAGACCTTGTAGCAGAGTATTTATAAGAAATGCATAATAAACCTCTGCATAAGAATAAACAAAACCGTGTTATCTATGGTGGAACTCTGCATCAGAATATAAAAGAACCGTTTATAACAACAAACCGTGTTGAAATACGCAGTATGAATGGAGGCGGAACCATAGTCAGAGGTGGAACCAAAGTCAAAGGCGGAACCATAATAGTAACAAATATATATATATATATATATATATATATATATATATATATAATTGAAATCGTTGGAGAAAGGAACCCGGCGTAAAACGTTGGATCCGAACCTGGAATGGAGAACGGAACCTTGCAAGAGGAACAGTGAAGTGGTTTAACATGAACAGTAAAAGTCGTAAGTAGATTTCATCGCACCGCCTATCGACCATAAGTGGTATTGCCCGGAGGAGTAGCGATTCTATTGGTTGATCAACACGTGTCCTCGACCGACATACCAAAACCGTCGTTTAACGTGCGCCTTTGCGCATTAATTATCATACCAGGACACGGAGCGAAATAGACAGGAGCTGTCGATCTGGTGGGCCGACATCTAACGGTGATCGCTTTTTGAACCCGCACGAAGGTTAATAAAGGAGTCTGGAGGTTAAGCTAGGTAAAGTGGTTGCGTTTGACTGGTCTTTGACTGTATTGTGGGCCCGAAGCGGAGTCATACAAAATGAATTGGTTTATTTATGTTTTTCGATGTATTATAGTCTTAATATAAGGTTCGACAAAATATGTTAAAAGAGTTATAACCGCGTTTCCAAGGTTTGGAGATAATACATAAGTCGGAGATATGTGTAATGCATTCGGGTTATTAATATAAGGCGACAACCTTGGTTATAATGTTCGACAATAAAGTTGAAACTCGTAAATATATTACATATTACCACGGGTCTTGACATTTGATCAATTACAATATAGTTTAAATATGCGAATGACAGGTTATCCGTGTGAACGAATTGCAGATATTATATACACTGGGATAGTGAACAGGTGATTAAACATAGAGATGAAAGTTCATGAACAAGAAAAATACAGGGACTCAAAAGAGCAGTGAACAGGTGAAATGTACAGATGACAGTAAACAAAGAAGATGCATAACAACTTCTTAACTGCAGTAGAAAAAGACAAAATCCAGTAAAGCCAAAGTTCAGAAGAGGAGCTGAGTGATATTGAAATATGTAATTAAGAATGTGAATGTAAATGATGTAATTATTTTTTATTGTTTGTGATGCAAAGGCAAGTATCCTAAAGAAAAGACAAAATCCCACTGTAGCATGGAAATTTGTACATATTGCTATAATTTTAAAATGAGTTGGATAAATGAAAAGGTAGAAGGCAAAAAGTCAGGACTACTCACTTCAAATTCCCTGAGGAATGTAAAGAGTCATGTAATGAACTCTATATATAATATCACATTGATATGCACAAGGAGAGGTTAGAGAGTGAGAGAGAGCAAATATTGAGAATGCAGAATATAGAAGAATAAGGCAGAGAAGATTAAGAGAAGGAGAGTAGAAAGAGAAGCTACAGAACAGAGTTGATATCTGAAGTAAATCAGCAAACATTCAGTTTGATAAATTGAAGGGAGTTGGTGCTTCTTTGCAAGTTGTAGCTTGCAGAATTGAGGTAGGAGCCTCCTGTAGGTTGGTGCCTGCAGAAAAACAGTGGTGAGAGGGAGTTGGAGCTTGCCTTTGCATCACAACAATAATAAGATGTGGTTTTCTCCCTTTATGGGTTTCCACTTATATCTGGTCTCAGTGCATGATATTTATATATTGATCTGATATGTATCATTTGCTTAATACCTGCTGGTTCTCATATTAAGTCTACTGCTATATTAAACTAATACTTGCTGCTTACATTCTAAGATTACTCACACATTAAATTGGATATGAAATGAAGATGTCAATAAGTTTAATGAAAAGTTTATAAAAGATCAGGAATGTATTAAACTGATTCACCCCCCCCTCTCAGTTTAATTAAAGGTTCAACAATTGGTATCAAAGCTAGGTTCCTTGTGTATTAGTCTAACAACTGAAAGGAGATCCTAAGTCCCCTAGATGGCTAGTCAAGAAGGAAGCTCAACCAATAAAGCACCTTTCTTCACTGGTGCTAATTATGCCTTCTGGAAAATCAGAATGAGAGCATACATAATGTCTTTAGGATTAGAAATTTGGGATGCTGTGGAATTTGGATACTCCACAAAGTCAACTGATTCAGAGAAATAAGCTAAACAAAACTTTGTAGCTAATGCAAAAGCAATGAATGCAATCTTAAATGGACTATGTGAAGCTGAGTTTATTAAAGTAATGCACAATAAGACTGCCAAAGATATGTGGGATACTCTAGAGAATATCCATGAGGGAAATAAAAAGGTAAAGACTGCCACACTTCAAGTATATAGAGCCTAGTTTGAAAATTTAAAAATGAATGATGATGAAGAGGTTGGAAGCTTCTTCTTAAAAGTTGCAGAAATTGTTAATAATATGAAAGCTCTTGGAGAAACCATGCCAGAAAGTATAATTTTTCAAAAGATTCTAAGATCTCTTCCATCTAGATTTAATCCCAAGGTGTCTGCTATAGAAGAAACAACCGATTGGGAGACCTTGACCATGAACCAACTACTTGGAAATCTAACAGCATATGAGATGAGGCTTCCACAGAAGAAACCAAGTACAAGGGAGGAAGCTTTTAAAACAGAAAAGAAGAAAGAAGAAAAGGAAGACATATGCTCTTGCTCTGATGAAGAAGAGGCTAAATTTGTCAAGAAACTAGATAGAGGCTCAGGTAGATACAAAGGTAAACTACCCTTCAAATGCTTTAACTGTGGAAGAGTTGGACATTATGCTGCTAAGTGTCCTCACAAGAAATTAAGGAATCAGGCTCAAGAATCAGAGAAAAATACATCAAAAAACTGGCAGAAAGGAAAGAAATTCAGCAGAAAATCCTTCTATGCTCAACAAGACAGCAGTACATCTGAAGACTCAGATGAATCCTCAGGAGAAGAAGGAACCTCTGAATTTTTACTAATGGCCATAGAAGAACTTGAAGGACTCTTACTAGAAGATGAAGAAGAAGGTGAAGTTGACCTTGAGGGGGAGCTAAGAAGTGCCCTGGAGGAGATTGACAGAATCAAAATAAAATGTAGAAAACAAAAATATATTCTCCTCAAATATGTGAAAGAAGAACAAAATTCATAAGTCCTCATGCAGTTGAAGGTAAAGCTTGAAGAAGCCAAGAAGATTGAAGATATGTTACTTCAACAAATCAAGGATAAAACTCGAGAACACGAGAAGCTGGAAGAAGAAATTGTATGTCTGAGGAAGAAATTAGGAAGTGCCCAACATAAAGTGTCTATATACCCTTCTCAAATGACAAGCTCTGGTAAGTTGAATGAAATCTTGGATGCTCAAAGATCTCCTCTAATAAAAACTGGGATAGGCTATGAAGGAGAATCAAGTAAAGGCAAAGAAAAATAAAACAAAAATATAATTTTTGTGAAAGCAAAGAAGGTTGATGAAGCACCTCAAATAATTCCTACAAAAGAAGAAGCATGTAAGGAGGAAGACAGAACCCAGAAGAATCCTCGAATAACAAAGAATGAAAGAAATACTCAGACAACAGAAAAAGGTTCATATACTCCTGAGTTTGTCAAATTTGCAAACCATCAAAGGAGATCCTTCCCTCCTATGAAGAATGCCACCTGCTATGTCTGCCACAAGCTGGGACACATTGCTGCCTACTGTCATGCAAGGAGGAGTAATTCAAACCAGCTAAAGATGCAAACAACAAAGAGACTGTCTCAAATAAACAACTGGAGAAAACAACCTCACATCAGGTATGCAAGTTGCTTCTATGGTTACTGTTTTTATTGTAAATAATTTGGCCATAAAATCATTGAGTGTAGAAAGTATGGACAAATATTGATTTTCAACACTTCAAGGAGATTTATGAATCAAAGAAATTTTGTTCATACTCACAATTCTGCAAAAACTATGATCAAATGCTTTATGTGCAATCAAGCTGGACATATGCCTTCCAAATGTCCTCTAAAAGGATGCAATTCATCACCTCACAAAAGATATCAAACAGAAGGATGCCTCCAGTGGAAAAAGAAGGAGAATAAGTGTGACCTAGCTCTAACTGCTCAAGATCTGAAAAGCCAGCGGTATTTGGACAGTGGCTGCTCTAAACACATGACAGGAGACAAAAGTAAGTTCATTACTCTTGATGAAAAGAAATATGGTAATGTTACTTTTGGCAATGATAAGTCAGGAAATATCAAAGGAAAGGGTTTAGTCAGCATATATAATGGCAGAGGAAAGGCCCAAGATGTACTATTTGTTGATGGGATGAAAGCAAATTTATTGAGTGTCAGTCAGATGTGTGACAAAGGCTGTGAAGTTCTCTTTAGAGCACAATATTGTGAAGTCAGATCAAGCACAACAGGAAAGACTCTTCTCAAAGGTGTTCGAACAGAGAGTAATGTTTACATAGTAAAAGAGGAGGATGAAGCCTGCCATCTTAGCAAACTTGAGGAGTCATGGTTATGGCATAGGAGACTGGGACATCTAAGCTTTGACCATATCATCAGACTGAGCAAGAAGAAAGTTGTTAGAGATATGCCAGAAATAAGAAGACCTTCAAATACCATATGCAAGTCTTGTCAATTGGGGAAACAGACTCGCACATCCTTTAAATCTAAAGATGAGCTATCAATAAGAATACCACTTCAGCTTGTACACATGGATCTGTGTGGACCTGCTAGAACTAAGACACCCAGTGGAGAATCCTACTTCATGCTGATAATAGATGATTTCTCCAGAATGACATGGGTTGCTTTTCTCAAGAACAAATTAGAAGCACTGGACAAATTTAAGATATTCAAAGCATTAGCAGAAAATCAAACAGGATGCAAACTAAAATGTATCAGATCAGACAGAGGAGGAGAGTTTACAGATTATGACTTTGCTGACCTATGCAATGAGCATGGCATAAAACAACAATTCACTATTGCAGGAACACCTCAGCAGAATGGAGTAGCAGAAAGACAAAATAGATTTGTTCAACAAATTGCCAGAGCCATGATGCAAGAGAATAATATTGCTCAAACCTTCTGGGCAGAAGCAGTGCACACAGCAGTACATATCCTTAATAAAGCTCACTTAAGGCCAAGCAGTGACAAGACTCCCTATGAACTATGGCATGGAAATCCAGCCTCAATCAAACATTTCAGAATCTTTGGTAGCAAGTGTTACATAAAGAATAATGATGAAAACCTTGGGAAATTTGATGCAAGAGCAGATGAAGGGATTTTTCTAGGATATGCTTCCAAAAGTAAAGGGTACAGGTGCTATAACAAGACTCTTCGGAAAATAGTTGAAAGTATTGATGTGAGATTTGATGAAGAACTTCCAAAAAATACAAGAGATACAGACTGTTACAGTCCATCAGAAAATCATGAAGAAGAGGAACAGGATAATGATGAAACAAGAAAAACATCAGAAGATGCTGGACTAAACTCAAAAACCCCCTCAAGATACACTCAAAAGAACCATCCAGAAGAACAAATCATAGGAGACAAGAGTGTAGGAGTGCAAACAAGAAGACAGCTAACTGAACAGACAGAAGAAGTATACATAGCAATGTTATCACAAATAGAGCCAAAGAAGTTTGAAGAAGCCATCAAGGACAAGTATTGGGTAAAAGCAATGAATGAAGAATTGGACCAAATTGAGAAGAACAATACTTGGGAACTAGTTCCTAAACCAATTGAGAAGAATATCATTGGTTCAAAATGGGTATTCAAAAACAAAATGAATGAGCAATGACAAGTAATCAGGAATAAAGCAAGGCTGGTTTGCAAAGGATACTCACAAATTGAAGGACTTGATTATGAAGAAACATTTTCCCCTGTAGCCAGAATGGAAGCTATCAGAATGTTTCTGGCATTTGCATGCTATCAAAACTTCAAAGTATATCAAATGGATGTAAAATCTGCATTTCTGAATGGAGACTTAGAAGAATAAGTCTGCATAGAACAACCAGAAGGCTTCTCATTGACAGACAAAGAAGACTATGTGTGCAGACTGAAGAAGGCCCTATATAGACTGAAACAGGCTCCTCGTGCTTGGTACTCAACACTGGATAAATATTTGCAAAAACAAGGCTTTAAGAGAGGTGGAGTAGATAGCAATCTATACATAAAAGCCCATGAAAATGAACTCCTAATTGTTGTAGTATATGTTGATGACATCATGTTTGGAAGCAACAGAGATGAACTAGCAAAAGGTTTTTCTGATGAGATGAAAACAGAATTTGAAATGTCTATGATTGGAGAGCTCAGTTTCTACTTGGGACTGCAAATTCAGCAAAAGAACACAGGTACATTCATCTCACAAGAAAAATACTTAAAGGAAATGCTGAAAAAGTTCAAAATGGAGGACTGCAAACCTGTGTCAACTCCCATGACCACAGGTTGCAAGCTGTGTGCTGATGATGGGTCTGCTGATATAGATCAAAAACTCTACAGATCCATGATTGGAAGTCTATTGTACCTGACTACATCAAGACCGGACATCATGCTAGCAGTAGGACTAGTGGCTAGATATCAAGCAGCACCTAAACAAAATCACCTTCTTGCAGTCAAAAGAATATTCAGATATCTACAAGGAACAACACTGTATGGACTTTGGTATCCTAAAAGCAAAAACTTCACTTTATCAGCATACACAGATGCAGATTGGGCCAGTTGTGTGGATGACAGGAAAAGTACAAGTGGAAGTGCTTTCTATCTAGGAGAAAGTCTGGTGGCATGGTTAAGCAAGAAAAAAACATCCATCTCTCTGTCTACAGTAGAAGCAGAATATATAGCAGCAGCAGCATGTTGTACACAAGTCATGTGGATGAAGCAAACTCTTCAAGACATGAAGGTAAGCATTGATGAACCTATCTCAATCAAATGTTATAATACAAGTGCTATAAGTATATCTAAAAATCTTGTACTTCACTAAAAAACTAAACATATTCCAATCAAGTGTCATTTCCTCCGAGAACAAGTGGCTCAGAAGACAGTAAAGCTGGAGTATGTACCAACGAAAGAACATACAACTGATATATTTACCAAACCTCTTGCAAGAGAACCATTTCAATATTTGAGAGATAAAGTAGGGGTAGTATCTGCAGATGCTACTCTCTGATATAAAGAGAAAGCACAATCTCAGGGGGAGAACAAAAACGAAAATATCATTCTCAGGGGGAGATCAACCAGCAAGGAAAGCATGAACCAGGTCCTCAGGATCAAAGGATAAAGGCAAAAGAACACCAAGCTACTATCCTAGAGTTATCTACATTATTCAAGCATCAAAAGGTCAATTACAAAAAAAAAAAAAAAGGATCAGTATTGTGTTCTGAAACATTATATTAAGAATCTGAAACATAAAAGACGAGTAGTGATTATCATTTGAAGCCTCTAAGCATTTTTTAGTTACTGAATACAATCATACATCTCAAAGTATTCTCTCAACAAGTCTTATACATCACTATGGAGCATCATGGTACAAAATCAGCAGAAGAGGGTCTAAACATAACTCAGAGAGAGGAAATGCAGAATGCAAACTAGGAAATGAGCAACCCTTTTGCCATTGATGACAAAGGGGGAGGAAAAGAAAAAAGGGACTTCTAATAGGCAAGCAGGAGAAGCAGAGGATTATTGGTGGGAGTGTTTCCATCAATGCCAAAGGGGGAGACTGTTGGAAATGATTGTCATTGATGGCAAAGGAGGTAGCAGATGAAATGAATACAAAATAACAAACATGAAGTAGAGGTAGTTGTGTAAGAAAACTAAGTTGTGTATGAAGAAGGATTGGTTTCAGTATTATATGGATATTGTTGATACAAGAATTCTATGTGAAAGAGCTATGATATATAACCATTTATGCATCAATAACTTAATTGCATATGTGTATCCTTGGTGTGTCGAATAAATAAACTCTGTGGTGAGGGTTTTGTGGAATTCTACAGAAAAATGAAGAAAAATCCTTGAAGATCTGCTTGTATGTTCAGTAATGAGAATGTGTTTCTTCGCCTCTGTCTTTAGTAATATGAATAGAAGTCTAACTGGATGCTCCGTGCTCCAAAGTCCAAACTGTATGCGCTTGTGGGGAGGATATACAAACCCTGTGAAGAGAATTTCGTATGAATGAGACCCTATAGCAGAGTATTTATAAGAAATGCATAATAAACCTCTGCATAAGAATGAACGAAACCGTGTTATGTATGGTGGAACTCTGCATTAGAATATAAAAGAACCATTTATAACAACAAACCATGTTGAAATATGCAATATGAATGGAGGCGGAACCATAGTCAGAGGTGGAACCAAAGTCAAAGGCGGAACCATAATAGTAACAAATATATATATATATATATATATATATATATAATTGAAATCGTTGGAGAACGGAACCCAGAGTAAAACGTTGGATCAGAACCTGGAATGGAGAACGGAACCTTGCAAGAGGAACAGTGAAGTGGTTTAACGTGAACAGTAAAAGCCGTAAGTAGATTTCATCACACCGCCTATCGACCATAAGTGGTATTGCCCGGAGGAGAAACGATTCTATTGGTTGATCAACACGTGTCCTCGACCGACATACCAAAACCATCGTTTAACGTGCGCCTTCGCGCATTAATTATCGTACCAGGACACGGAGCGAAATAGAAAAGAGCCGTCGATCTGGTGGGCCGACATCTAACGGTGATCGCTTGTTGAACCCGCACAAAGGTTAATAAAGGAGTCCGGAGGTTAAGCCAGGTACAGTGGGCGCGTTTGACTAGTCTTTGACTGTATTGTGGGCCCGAAGCGGAGTCATACAAAATGAATTGGTTTATTTATGTTTTTCGATGTATTATAGTCTTAATATAAGGTTCGACGGAATATGTTAAAAGAGTTGTAACCACGTTTCCAAGGTTCGGAGATAATACATAAGTCGGAGATATGTGTAATGAATTCGGGTTATTAATATAAGGCGACAACCTTGGTTATAATGTTCAACAATAAAGTTGAAACTCATAAATATATTACATATTACCACGGGTCTTGACATTTGATCAATTACAATATAGTTTAAATATGCGAATGACGGGTTATCCGTGTGAACGAATTGCAGATATTATATACACTGGGATAGTGAACAGGTGATTAAACATAGAGATGAAAGTTCGTGAACAAGAAAAATGCAGGGACTCAAAAGAGCAGTGAACAGGTGAAATGTACAGATGACAGTAAACAAAGAAGATGCATAACAACTTCTTAACTGCAGTAGAAAAAGACAAAATCCAGTAAAGCCAAAGTTCAGAAGAGGAGCTGAGTGATATTGAAATATGTAATTAAGAATGTGAATGTAAATGATGTAATTATTTTTTTTATTGTTTGTGATGCAAAGGCAAGTATCCTAAAAAAAAGACAAAATCCCACTGTAGCATGGAAATTTGTACATATTCCTATAATTTTAAAATGAGTTGGATAAATGAAAAGGAAGAAGGCAAAAAGTCAGGACTACTCACTTCAAATCCCCTGAGGAATGTAAAGAGTCATGTTATGAACTCTATATATAATATCACATTGATATGCACACAAAAAAAAAAGGGTTTTAGAGAGTGAGAGAGAGAAAATATTGAGAATGCAGAATATAGAAGAATAAGGCAGAGAAGATTAAGAGAAGGAGAGAAAAAAGAGAAGCTACAGAATAGAGCTGATGACTGAAGTAAATCAGCAAACATTCAGTTTTATAAATTGAAGGGAGTTGGTGCTTCCTTGCAAGTTGTAGCTTGCAGAATTGAGGTAGGAGCCTCCTGTAGGTTGGTGCCTGCAGAAAAACAGTGGTGAGAAGGAGTTGGAGCTTGCCTTTGCATCACAACAATAATAAGATGTGGTTTTCTCTCTCTTGCTTCACTTATCTGTGTCTGTGGCATGATATTTATAAATATCTGATATGTATCATCTACTTAATACCTGTTGTTCTCATATTAAGTCTACTGCTATATTAAACAAATACTTGCTGCTTACATTCTAAGATTACTCACACATTAAATTGGATATGAAATGAATATGTCAATAAGTTTAATGAAAAGCTTTAAAATATCAGGAATGTATTACACTGATTCACCCCCCCCCCCCCTCTCAGTTTAACTAAATGTCAATAAGTTTAATGAAAAGCTTTAAAAGATCAGGAATGTATTAAACTGATTCACCCCCCCCCTCTCAGTTTAACTAAAAGTTCAACATTGGATTTTGTTTTGCAGGTGAAACATCAGGTGTATCAAGTTTCTGCAATTGTTATGTTTCCATGATTACTGGTTCACTTTGCTCTGCCCCTATAGGCTCACTTTTCTCTGCCACTGAAGGTGATGGTATACCTCTAGGTTTAGGAGTTCTTTTAGGAGTGATGGCATCTAATTCAAAACCACTGACAAATAGAAAAGATGAATAGACTTTGCCTAATATTTTTAACTCCTCTAAAACCAACAACTTGATTAAACCATGATGAAAGAGTGAGGTTTCATTTCCTTCAGATTTAGCTCAAACTTTATCTGCCATTTTTTCTAAGCTTATGTATAAGTAAAAAGGTAGATAAAGAGATTTCTTACCAACAAAATGTCGCAGAAGCCTGAAGTGGTAATAATAAACCATATGATACCTCCCTTCATAGGTGAAGTACTTCTGAATGATAAGCAAAAACTTTGAGAAATTGTCTTTCATGTAGCTCCTTGGAATGGCATTTGTAAAGTCAATCTCACTATGTTCTGGCTTGATAACTTCCTTACAGTCCTGCATGTTGAATTTGAAACCTTTGAACCATTGCTCTCCTCCTCTTGGAATTCATGTTGCTGCTGCAATGGTCTCTGGAGTTATATTGAGGTTTAGCATCCCCACCTTTGAATTTTTCCCATTGAAATTGATGGAAAACTCTTTTAGAAACCTATACATGGCATCCTTGCAATCTCTGGAAAAACTACAAACACCCTGTTCTTCTGAAAATTTTTGAAGTTGTTGGGTCTTCATTTATCAATTTCATGTCTAATGGCTCATATATGAGATAGTGGCCACCTTCGTTGGTCTTCCTCTTTACAGCCATGGTACTTTTATGTCTTCTCTGCCTTGCTTGATCAGTGATACCTGCAAACTTTTGAAAATTCCAGCCACAACTTGGGCTTAGTGAAATAGCTCTTTAGAGCTAAGTAACATGCAAAGAGGGAGCAGAGAATGACAAATGACTCAATTGGGAAATATTTTAAAGTTTCAATGACAACTCATGGCATAATCATGACTAATTCATGCTAAAATAGTAATAATGAGTTCAGCCATGACCATTGTACGTTGATTTAACCCTAACTGACTCAAATGGAATCTACCCTAACCCTTTCAATCATTGACTGACACCTAGCACCTATTTTGAAAAGACAGATGGGAATACCTGTTTTCGTAGTGTACTTAGTGTATTTCCTGGCAGTTTCACTATGAAAGTATCAACAGTTTCGTAGCGAAAATTGTGTTTTTATTGTGCAATTTGCTACGAAAGTAGGAAATCTTGGCTAAATTGACCTTTTTGGATTTATAAACTTGGGAAATGGAATACGTCAAGAAATAATGACTTATGTGACATGAACATATTTGAATGAAGGTGATTTTGGAGCTTAGGATAGGCTAATAAGAAAAAATTTAAATTTTTCCTTTACCAACTAATGACAAATAAACTTTATGACCATACCTTTGACACATGAACCTCTAAGACTATGTCAAATGATGTTTTACTTTTTCTGATTGATAAAAACTTGCACACACCATAACTTGATATATTATGATTATCAATTTGAAATTCATAATGAATTAACTTAGCCACATATTGCCCAAATTTTTACATTACCCCCAAAATCATTTTTGAATGAGATTAGTCAGATTTTACCCAATTGTTTACATGACCTCCATGGTATTTTTTTTTGGAGCTTCCTTGTCAGAAATTAACTAAGTTCCTTGCCAATTGTTATTCATTACAAGGTTAAGCATGCATAATCATGTAAATCTCGTATCATCAACTAGATAATAAGTCATTATCTATTCCAATAGCAATGACTATCCATGTCAAAATCATATATCCTACTCCATGTCATTAAGGGAATGTAGAAAATAACATACATATATCATGTTCTTAATCAAATTTTATTTGACACACATAACCAAACATATAAATGCACATAAATAGAGATGCAATCATGTATATAATATGTGTAAATATATATCAATGGTCACAAGTCAAGTGATCCAACTAGGTCCATAATAAATAAGTCTAGCATACATAAGTGATTTGTATTAGATCATCATATTATTTTTCGTCTATCTCAGTGATTTTAGAATGGGAAAATTTTGAGAAATTAAAGTGCAAGGTCATTTTGATAGTGGGTCCCACTTTGAAAGATTAGAGTTTTAAACCTTTTGGAGTTATTTTGAGGCATCAAATGGAATATTTTGGGCCAAAAATTCCTCACTTATGTGATTACACATTAACTCTAATCAACACTTAGATACAGTTCCAATGGTGAAATAATCATGTCATTCATATCTCATATGCAAAAGTTATTCCTCCCACAAGTTAACTGGTCGTGTTAACCAACATTGTACAATAGGATGCCACATAATCCCCCATTACTCATGCATATGGGTATAGAAAAATGTGGACTTTAAATAATATTCTAGAAGTTCGAAAACCAAAACTATAATTAAGGGTTGAAGAGGTCAAAACCTTAGCCCCAAATGGCTATTAGGAAATGTTAAATACTAGGCCACTAGGAGGAGAAGGGAATCCCATTACATGTTATGGTATTAATTCCATATTTGAGCAGAGAAATCAGGAGTGGGAAGTTATATATCATAATATAGGGGGATAATATTCTATAACAGCTTTGTAAGCCATAAATCTCAACTAAATCCATAGAGAGTATCACTTATTTTATATTTTCATATTTCCATACTAGAGAAAAGAGAACACAACAGACTCACCTTATAACTATGTTTTCTCCCCAACAAGTTTCCTAGGGTAAAAACCTTGTGTGTATTTGTGGATGGTGTGTGTGTATTTTTATGTTCTCTATTTTTCAAATTTCAATTGTTTCATACATTTAAGCATAAAACTAGTAATTAAAGAATTTAAGATCTAAGGGAAATTAACCGTTATAGTCACAACATTTTAATATTTTGTCAAACTTGTTGTGATGAACTATTCCAATGGAATACCCATGATAGTTTACATATCATATTGATGTCAATGAAATTTTATTTTGGGTGCTCGTGGGAAGAAAGTCGCAAAACCCTAGCCATGTCCAACAATTCTATTAATTATAACCCTCAATATCCGACAAAAGCGATATTTGTGAGGTTGGATGCACAAGTCATTGACATCAATCACAATATGAACCTCATCATGTATACTCTAGAAAACAATATCGAACCCTTTGGAAAGGATAGATTCTCTAACTTAGAGATTAGATCAGAGGGGAATATTAAGAAGACCCAAAAAAAGAGTCATGGAAATATCCGAAGAAAGAATAGCCTAGTTCAAGTGTCGTTAACCCTTCATTGTACCCATTCAATATGGAATAAAAAGAGGAAATACATACATACTGAGATGATATCAATGCATAAAAATAATAATCGATTGCAACATTTATAATTTTATTTCACTATTCACCATATCAATGAAGAACAAAAGATATTATTTTTCAAATCGAAGTTAAAGGGCCATGTTAAAATATTGTGTGAAATCCATATTGAAACACTTAGGTTGGAAGGTGATCCACAAATAATTAAGGGGGGGGACTTAAAAACCTTCATTAAGTCCCAATAAACCATATCGACTTTGTAGAGGACCAATGGATCTAGTGGCATTACTTTAGGTGGAAGAAAGGGTAGAGTGAATAAGAGTACACCACCAAGTTTAGAACAATGACCATCATGTTGGGTATCTCTCCCAAATAAACTAGATGTATTGTTTAAGTATCTAGGTGGTTTACATAGTCATCTAAAGAACGAAGTGATCCTTTTCAAGCCAAGGGTAGTGGACAATGGATGTGTATAGACACAATGTATCGAAAACATAGGACACAAGAAAGGGAAGCCAAGTGGTTCCAAAAACAAATAGCACCAAGAAGCTTCCAAGGAGGGGAAGAAGATGTGGAAAGCAATGAAGGATAAGGAAAAAACAAACACTACATATCAGTGCAAGTATCCCAATAAAAATTTCAATATTGGTGGCCACACTAAGGAAATTTTCTAGAAACAACATCCATAGCTAAACCAAATTAATTGCAAGAGGATGCAAAGAAAATGAATCTTCTAGGAATAATTTCAAGAAATTGGGTTGAAATCAGCTCAGTGGATGATAATATTGTTTCTACATTATTATAGGAGGTGAATATGAGTATCATTCATCGCCATGAAGAGAAGGATTTAACTAAACTCTTCCACACCAAGATACGAGTTAAGAAGGCCAATATAGATTCTTTTTGGACTCCAATTCATAGGCTAATATCGTAATAGTGAATCTAGTTAGCAAGATTGGATTGGAGGCCCATGATCATCCTAGTCCATATTCATTGTGATGGGTAAACAAGGATTCCAAAATCAAGCTAATCAAATAGGGTAATATTGAATTTATTATAAGTATTGATTTTATTAAGGAAGTGGAATTGGACATTTTGGTGTTAGGAACCGTTTCCAACTTACAAAGGTATGTGTACTAGCCCAAAATGTAGGAACATGTAGCACGATATATTAGAGGATGTATATTTTATTTTATAAGAAATCATAGTAACAAAAATCAAGTTCTATACCATCCCTCTCCATTTCCAGTGATTTTTAGGGAGGCTTGCCAACAACCAGGGAGTAACATGACTATCTATTAGTGATATTTGTGAGGTTCAACAAGATGTGCATTCTCATGTCTTATAGAAATATCATCAAAGGATGAGAGTAGAAAATATGTTCTTTGAATAGGTTTGGGTGCACTTTGGGATACTAAGGAGAATCATGTTAGACATGGATATGAATTTTATTAGTGTATTTTGGACTAAATTATGGAAGATTATGGACACTAAGTTGAAGGTATATACATCATTCCACCCATAAATAGATAAGAAGATAGAAGTAATCAATAGGAATTTGTTGCAACTTTTGAGGGGCTACAATCATAAGCACCGGAAGACCTAGGATGGAAATCTAATATATATACAACATGCTTATAACAAAGGAGTCCATACTTATATTGGTAAGTTAACTTATAAAACTTGATTTGGATATTTGGAACCTTCACCCTTGGATGTTGTATATGAATATAAAGGAAGAGCGAGGGAGGAACTCACAAGACATGAATTAGGAGAAATTTTTTTTGTTGATAACATTAGGAAAATCCATTTGTAAGTATAAGAGACGTTGAAGAAGTTACAAGAAAAATATAAGGCCAAAAATGATGAACATAGAATAGAGAAGTCATTCAAAGTGGCAGAGAGGGTTTAGTTACATCTAAATAAGGAAAACTATATATTCTTGGTAAGAATATCAATGCTGTGTGGTATTATCCTTTCTAGATATTGGAAAAAGTGGGAGATAATTCCTACAGGCTTAGTCTAGCCCCATACATGTGCATTTACTCAATAGTGAATGTGGAGAATCTCAAACTCTAGGTGCCTTCCATGTTGGATCAAGAGGATGGGAAAGTATTACACTCTATAGAGGACTTAACACATAAAAATTAGGTAGATATGGTATAGGACATAGCTTTTATTGAATAATTATATAACTAAAAGACAGGGGCAACATGACCTTTGGCAGAATGGGTGCAAAGAAAAGTGGTACTCTAGGGAGAAGGTAGAGGAAAAATTTCCTCACCTAATTCAAGAAATATTTTTGGGGCCAAAAGCATATATAAATTGGGAGGTATGATCAATATTGGATAATTATATTATTTTGCATATATCTTCATGCTTTCAACTAAAAAAAATGGAGGAATCAACTTGCAGGGTCATTTTAACAGGATGTCCAAGTTCAGAAAATTAGGGTTTGAAACATTTTGGATCCATTTTGAGGCATAAAATGGAATTTGTTGTTGTCAAAAAATTTATTTCTTGTGCTAGGACATGTTGATGTTGATATACACTTAAGAGATATTTTTAGCGACACAAATATTATGTCATTCAAAGCTCGTATGCAAAAGTTATTCCTCCCACAAGTTGACCTATTGTGTTTACCACCATGGTATCAAAAGATGTCACATTAGCCCTCATTACTCATGGATATGAGGCTAGTGATGTGTGTAATTTCAAAAATATTCTAGAAGTTACAAAACCGTAACTCTAATTGAGGGTTTATGAGGTGAAAACCTTACCATAAGATGACCAATGGATAATGTTAAATACCAAGTTTCTAGGAGGATATGGGGTTCCATTCTATGTTATTGTATTTATTCCATAGTTGAGAAAATCAGTCGGGAGTGCGAAGTTAGAAATCATAATGGAACAGGATAAGATTATATAACATCCTTATAGGCTACAATTCTTAGGTAACTCTACAAAGAGTACATTTTTTTAATATTTTAATATTTCCATGCTAGATAAAAGAGAGTAGAGCGATCTCACCTTCTAGTTGGGTTTTATCTCATACATGTTTCCTAGGGTAAATACTGTGTTTATTTGTAGATGGTGTATGTTTTTTTTGTTTTTCTCTATTTTTCAAATTTCAATTATTTCATACATTTAAGCATAAAGCTAGTAATTAAAAAATCTAATATCTAAAGGAAATTAAACTTCACATTAAATAGTTTAGTATTTTATCAAATATGTCATGATGAACTATTCCAATAGAATATATGCGACATTTTACAAATCAATAATCTATCAAAAAACACCCTCTCAAGGTGTCACAAAAATAAATAGCCATGATGGCACACTACATTGCACTTTATGATGGATTTATACTTCTATATCATGGAGAAATATTATAGTTCAAGGCATTTTTCCATTGGTGGTAGTTGTAGCACACATATAGATGTTTTTTAATTCCCTTTTTAATACTTGGAACTTTATCTATCATGTCTATTTTATGATGATCAACCTTTTATATTGAGATATACTCCATATACCTTGATTTATGGATGGTAATACTTGACTTTAGAGCCACTCTATGCCACTTGGGGGATTTATTTGCACACCTATTATCTTTGGTATGAGCATTCATGTCCCATTTCACTTGAGTGCTCTACTATTTCAATCACCTATTTCCATGATAAGGACTTGAAGAGGTTATTTGCACATGTTTCCATGTCTTTTGTTGGTGATGTCCACTTAAGGGGTTTGATTGCACACTTGTGCATGCATATGGATAAGGTCACTTTTCACACGTCTTCACAATCATGTACATACTTTTGGAATTTATATTTGGTCCTCCACCAATCCTTCTACCTTGGGATGGTCATTTCCACATGCACACGTATTGACTCATTCTACATATCATTTCATATGGAAACCTATTTTATAATCCACATGTGTAGATGAGGATGATTTCTTGCACATTTATTTATGGATCAATTAGGGAAGATCATTTGTACACATCCCTTGCTTCTTTATTGAGGCTATTCCACCTCATACATGCCTAATTCACACGTGGGAGACTTCTAGGAGGGTGCAGAAATAAATAAGAATTTACATGCTAATTTTGGAGCTTTGACATGGTCTATATTCAAACAAAAAATGTTCCCTCTTCTCTTGTCTCTATTTTTAGATGGTGATTAAAACTAGATCCATACTCTACTATTTTTGACTTAATGTTTGGAGTTAGCTTGAAGAGAGCTTCACTAAGATATTTTTCCTAGAATATTTTATTATAACCCCCTAGTGGAAATTGTAAATCTCAAAAAACTCTTTCCACTTTTAGTAAGAAGTTTGTTAGAGAGGATTATTTTACGATTATTCCCATGAGATATTAGTGAATCTAGGAAAAAATTTCATTATTTATTCTAAATAGAAAATGGAGCTTAAACCTACATAAGGGTTTTCTCTCCATTTGTAAATATGGGATTCAGTGAATGAAGGAAATTATGACCAAGATAACTCCAAGCTTGTAAAGAATAAGGCGTGTTTGTTGCACATAGAGTTGTCATTGATGTCAATGGGTGTTGATTTTTTTCACTAGTTATCCAATATGATAATTTTTCCTTATGATACTTTCATAGATTGATATTTTCTTGTATTTATTTTACATCATAAAACAATTACACAAAGAACTTCAAAAATAAAAAAAATATTCCAAAAGGATCATAAAGAGACAACCACATAGAACACAACATTTTACCTTCAGAAAACCCACAAGGGGGAAAAGCCGAACAACCTTTTCAATAAAGAAATGTTAAATTCAACAAAGATACATCTTAGTCATTAACTTGGTCAAACCTGATCCATCCTCCTAGTCAGTTCATCTTCCCATAGAAATCTAACCTTGCATAAGAAATGATGCTTCGTTGGCCCTCATAGATGACACTATATTGGATCATTAGGGGAATTTTGAGGTCTAAAATGGGCCTCCTAAGGAAATTATAAAATAATTTTAGAAATAATAAAATAAGATTAGATTATATCATCAAATTTTAGAGGGAAAAAAGAAAAAACTACTTTTTGAATTCATATTTTCAACTTATCTCCCTATGGGTTTACTCAAATTTCGAGCGGGAACACTTGTTGGATGCAAAATTTGATTCCTCATCCAAGGAGTACTCATGTTACATACTTTCGATGGACCCTACTACACGAAAAATGAGAAGTACATGAAAAATATGATTGCAATCATATTTTTTCATGTATTTCTCATTTTTCGTGTAGTAGGGTCCATCGAAAGTATACAACATGGGTACTCCTTGGATGAGGAATTAAATTTTTCATCCAACAAGTAATCCCACTTGAAATTTGAGTAAAAACTTAGGGAGATAAGTTGAAAAAGTAGTTTTATTGTTTTTTTATTTTTTACTCTTTTTACTTTTTTACCCCAAAACTGGTGAATCATCCCCCATGGTTGACATCATTATCTTGAATCTTATAAATTTTATTTTGGTTGTACATTTTTCTTAGCTGGCCAATTTCAGACCTCAAAATTTCTTTAATGCAGAATATTCCCTTCACTCACCTCACAGATGGCCTTCTTCGTTGCCTTAGAATAGGCCCTTCACTAACCTCTAATATGACATAGATTTCCTTCAATTATTGCCTCAGAATAAACTCTTTTAGAGATTTAGGTATAATTTGTATGCCTTAGACCTTCACTACTAGTTACAAACTTCATTCTTGCCTCAGACTAGGATCTTCTTGCCTAAGATATATTCGAGCTTCATCCATGACATGAGAGAGGTCGAATTGCCTCTTATTTATAGTCCCTTCTTGTCTGAATGGGTGTCTCCTTCAACTAAACTTACTTTAACATTTGAGAGGGAAACATGACCAGGAGGAGGTCGACTTCATATTTGTAGAGCCAAAAAATTAGCTTTTACAAATTCAAATTTTCTTCTTTTTTAACCAAAATGAACACATCTCTTACATATTTCTTTTTGTTTCTAGCATGAAGAACATGCTTGAAAATATATTAAGGACTAAAATATACATTATGAATACTGACCATAGTTACAAAAATCAACAAAGGGGAGGTCCAAGATATCAACAATGTTGCTCATGAGTCAAAGAAAGTAGTATGACTGCTAGATATCTTGCATGTCCTTATTAGGTGAAATCAAAGAGATATGAAGTGTTAGCATGAAGTTTACACCTTCATTTCAAGGCAATGTTATTAGACCATATCTTTTCGAGGTCGTAATTATGTAAAGGAGGTATTGTATTTTTGCAAAGTTTGCTAGCTAAGCCTGGGAAGATGTACCATTAAACTTCTTTCACCAAAACATAAGCATATGCTAAATTTCTTGCAGCATTTTGACCTATAGTGAAATTTTAGTTGGCACTACGAAATGTTTCGTAGCACATTTCAAAAAAATTTAAAGATCATTTTTCGACCCTTTAATCCTATTATTTTGAGCGCTCAAGTGTCGATTCATAAATTATTAGTCCTCCTCCATCATGATGTGACAACTACAAACATTTTCATTCCCAATAGATCTCTTAAAAATAAAACCCTAATCTGCATTATTTTCCCTAAAACATTATTTTCCAGCAAACCCAGATTTGTAGTATTACTGCGCAGGAAGCTTGTTGAGTGTCTTAAAACCTTTGGTTAGAGTGTTTCAAAGTTGGTAGAAGTGTTAAAAACACCAAAAAATTTGCAATATGGGTCGATAAATTCACGTGGAGAGGTTTATGTTAAAACCCTGACTCAGGAAGCTGGGGAAGAATCTAGTCACCTTCATGTTGAAAAACATGGTGAAGCCCCTGTGAAAGTACCCGATATTAAAGTTTATGAAAGGAATAATAGAATTCAACAAAAATTGCAGTCGAAGAGGAAGAAACTAAACAAATATCATCACAAAGAAAAAGGGCAAGCGGAAAGGATAGAGGAAAACATAACATGTTGAAAAGAAGAAGGAAAAAACCCTAGAAGCTGACAAAAGTACACAAAAACCTGTTAGAAGGATAAAAAGGATTAAAAAAAAGATATAAATCCTTGCTCAAACTATAGAAGACATAGAAAAATGATCAGTTTACTTCATGGGGCAGAGTATTATAGAAACCCTAGTTTTATTGCACAAACCCTAACAACCCTTCAACATTTTGGCCTACTTTGTTTAATATTTAAGAAATAATTTTTTTTTTGATACATTGTGGTCATATATCAGAGGATTTTCTAGTTGAGGAAGTGTAGCAAATACAATTCAACATAAGTAAAAACAACCTTGAAAGGGAACACGTTTACCAACTAAAGGAGTGAAGTGATATAAGAAGAAATTACAACACTCTGTTTTTTCCTGTTTTAGTAACCTTTTTCAAACAGATATTCCAAACAGTTGAAAACGAATTATAAAAAACAAAAAACGGTTTTTGTTGGGAAAAATATTATTTCAAAAAGCCTCTTTCATATTTTACCTAGATATCATGGTTTAAAAACTAAATAGGAATGTTTGAGGCCTAGTTTTCATATTTTGTAATTCTGTGTTTTCCTATTTTAGTGACTATTTTCAAAAGAAGTTTTCGAACAGATGGAGATGAATTTTTGAAAACCATGAGAGATTTTTAGAGATAATGATTCAATTAACAAAAAATCCCTCTATTTTCTAACATGAGTCATGTTTTGGAATATACGAATGCACCTTTGGACGTTATTTTTAGGAAGTTTCCAGATTTTTCAAAATTATGTTTCCTATAAAAATGCCAAGTCAACAACTCAAGGCCACCTCATAAAATTAGACTTAAGAGCAGAGTAAAGATGGTTTTTCAGATCCATTTCTTTTGCATCTTGATGGTTATTGTAATTAATACCTTCTACAAATTTTGGATGTGAATCTCTATTGTATTTTCCTCTATATTACATGAAAAATATGGAGAAATTTTTGGTTTTTTTTAAAGAAATAGCCATTATTTGTGTGTTTTGAATACTTTATTCCTTTCAGTTTTCTAAGATAATTAGGTTTTGACCAATGATATAAATATACATGCGATAGTATATTTTATTATGTATTCTCTCTGTGTTTTTACAGTTTATTCTTTATAATCTCATGAATGTATGTCTTCTAAGTGTTTGAAAAAAATTAATTGATTCAGAATTAGTCTCTGTTTTGATGCTCTGAGTTGAGTTTTTCAAATGTTCCTATTTTGATCCTCCAAATATACTATAGGATTCATTGTGTATATCCTATTGTAGTGGATTTTTCTCCTTTTTATTCATCCATCTACAACAAATGGAAAAGGTTCAAGATCAGACAACCAATTATCTTAGTAAAATAATATAAGCCTAGTTATTTGACTCCATCACCCAATGAACTATTTACTTCAGGCCCAACCAAACCCTACATTTCACAACATATATAAATATCTAGCCACTACGTAAAGGTCAAAGAGACCCTTCTCTGGATTAAAGAGGCTAGCCTTCAATCTATAAGTTGGAGTGAAAAGGTTACCTTGGGAATTTCTCTCCTACAACCAAAAGGATATTTCTAAGTGATGACATCTTGGCGACCATATTGGGGATACGAAAGTACATCTTCCGCATAATTTTTTTTACTGATGAGATTTGATTCCTCATGGAAAGCAGGAATTTAGACATAATTTGTTGTTAATTTTTCCTAGCAACTCCATTTTCAAGAATCTAGAATTTGAAGCTTCTATGGCAACTCCATTGTCAAACGATCCAGAGCTCGAAACATGAATGGCTACTCGACTGTCTGATGAATCCAGAGCATAATCGCATATCCAGTTGCTTGATTAATCCATATGACAAGGTATGTTCTGATGAACAGTGCACATATACTAGGTTTTCCAAATCATATTCCTCGCATAGATTGGAAAACTTGTTATGAAACCAGCTCCAAAAATAGAAGAAAATTTAGATCAATGCCTTATAAATAAGCCACTTCAAGGGGGCAACCTCCTGTACATTACATAAATGAACAATTCTTGGATGATACAAATGAGAAAACCTCCTTATATATATAGGAGTCCATGGGGTCACAATATAATCCTAGCCAACCTAACAATAATAATGTAAGTGCACAATGATAATAATATGGGGGTTATAGGGGTACAAAATTAACAATAAGGGGGATACACTAACAATAATAAGGGAATATACTAGTAATATAGGGACCTAAGATGCCCCTCTCCTTAAAAAACATGTTGTCTTCAACGCTTGAGTAACTCTGGATGATTCTGTATAAAATTATCATCCTCCCATGTAGAATCTTCAGTGGTTAAGTTCTTCCACTTGATGAGATACTTTGAAATTGATCGATTTTGTAGTTGTCGAGATCTTGTTTCCGTGACTTCTTCAGGTTCCAATATGATTTTTCCTTCCTCATGAATTTTTGGCAATATTGTTTGAACTAGAATTTTGTCACCTATAACCTTCTTTAAGCACGAAACATGGAAAACAAGATGCACTCACGAAGAAGCAGGAAGCTCCAATTTGTATGCCATAGTACCAATCTTTTGCAAAACCTTGTAAGAACCATAGTACTTTGGCGATAATTTGTCATCCTTCTTAGCTTGCTTGAGGGACATTTGTTTGTATGATTTTAGCCATAAAAATACCCATTCTCCTACATCAAAAACTCTCTCGCTGCAACGTTGATCTGCCTGTTGTTTCACTCGATTTTGCGCCAAATTTAGGTTATCCTTTAAGAGTTGGAGAACTTGTTATTGATGCTCGATGTGATCTTCCACTGCTTGAACCTTAGAATTTTCTCTTAAATATGATGTGATGGACGGTGGATGATATCCATAAAGTGCCATAAATGGGGTCATTTTTGCTACAGTATGGAAGGAAGTGTTATACCACCATTCAACCAGAGGTAAGCACTTGACCCATTGTGTTTGTTTACTAGATACAAAACAACGAAGATATCCTTCCAAACATTTGTTCACTGTCTCGGTTTGACCATCGGATTGAGGATGATAAGATGATCTATGAGCTAGTTGAGTAACCAAACAAGAAAATAATTTTGTCCAAAAATTTCCAGTAAAAATGGGATATCTGTCACTTACAATAATCTTTGGGTTTCCATGTAGCTTTTGAATTTTTTTCGTAAATTTAGTAGCAATTGTACTTTTTTTAAATGGATGAGATAATGCACAACAGTGTGCGTACTTGGTAATTCTATCAACTAACACCATGATGACACTCTTTCCTTCGAACTTAGGTAAACCTGTGATAAAATCCATTGAAATATCCTCCCAACGTTGACTTGGAATGGATAAATTTTGTAGAAGACCCAGGATCTTAATTGTCTCAACTTTATTTTGTTGGCAAACCAAAAATTCCATCACAAACTTTTGAATATCATTTTTAAGGCCATCCCAAAAAAATTATTTCTTCACCCTGTGGTAAGTTTTTAAAAATCCTGTGTGTCCTCCTCAAGGAGAAGTGTGCAATTCCAAAAGAATCATTTGTTTTAGTTGGGAATTATTATAAAGATATAAGCAATCTTTGTACCATAAGGAATCATTTTTCCAACTAAATGTATCAGATGTACTAGGATTACTGCAACTTTTGAATGAGTGTCCACACTTCTTCATCCTTCTTTCATTCATCCCTTGCTTCATTTATCTGATCTGGTTGGATAATAGAAATGGCACAGAGAAATGCTTCCACCTCTTCATCCTTTCTTGAGAGTACATATGCAACAACATTTAGCTTCCCTTTTTTGTAGATTATTTCAAAGTCATAACCCAACAACTTTGTGACCCATTTTTTTTCTCTTCGAAAGATAGTCTTTGTTCCAAAAAGTGTTTAAGATTATCACTATTAGTTTTTACCTTGAAGTGTCTTCCCATTAGGTAAGGTTTCCATTTATTTAGTGCATGTAGTATTGCCAACATTTCCTTCTCATAAGTAGCTTTCTGTAAATACTTTCCTTTGATTGGACGACTTTCAAAAGGAATGGGTCTTCCTTCTTGCATTAAAACAACACCAATTTCATTTCTCGAGGCATCACATTCAACAATAAAGGTTTTTGTGAAGTCCGACATAGCTAAGACTGGTGTTAGGTACATTGCCTCTTTAATTTTTTCAAAGGCCTTAGTTGCTTCAGGAGTCCATGAAAATGCATCTTTCTTCAATAATGTTGTTAGAGGTGTTGTTATTTTCCCATAATTCTTAACAAACTTGCAATAATACCAAGTTAACCTGAGAAATCCTCACAACTGCTTGATGGTTGTGGTACTTTCCATTCCATAATGGCTTTAATTTTGTTAGGGTCTACCTTAACACCCTCGTGAGATACAATATGACCCATATATTCCACCTCTTGTACTCCAAAGAAACATTTAGAGGTTTTTGCATATAATTGTTTCTCCTCCAATAGTTTGAGCACCTTGTCAACATGTTGAACATGATCCTTCCAAGACTTGTTGTAGATTAGTATATCATCAAAAAATAATAACACAAATTTTCTAAGGAAGGGTTTTAAAATGGAATTCATCAACCCTTGGTATGTAGAAGGTGCATTGCTAAGGCCAAAAGGCATGACCAAAAATTCATAATGACCCTCATGAGTTTGAAATGTTTTTTTCGAAATATCTTCAGTCTTCATTCTAAATTGATGATATCATGAATGAAGATCCAACTTGGTAAAATAAATTTATCCATGTAATTCATCAATCACAGGAATGGGAAATTTATCTTTAATAGTGAGCTTATTGAGCTCCCTATAATCCGGACACATGTGCCATGATCCATCCTTCTTTTGCACCAATACTACTCGAGCAAAGAAAGAACTTTGACTAGGTTGAATTATACCAGCCTCTAACATTTCTGCAATAATACGTTCAATTTCACTCTTTTGGACATAAGAATATCTGTAAGTCCTGATGTTTGGAGGAACACTTCCTGGAATCAAATGAATAGCATGATCATGATCACAAATAGGTGGGACTCCTTTGGGAGTTTCAAACACCTTGGAATGATTGTCCAAGACTTCTTGGAGATCTGGAGAAATATATGATTTTGATGTTGGAACTTAGTGAGCATAATTGTGCAATTGCGCCTCGTTGTTTTTTCTTCAGAAGCTTTGTCATGAAATTAGAGCTTATTATCTTTTCCGGCTTCCCTATTATACCCTGTAATTCGACTATGTTTCCTTTTGAAAAAAAATTCAAGAAAATTTCTTGAAAATTAAAAGCTACCGTCCCCAAAGATTGTAACCATTGTACTCATAGTACAACAACAGCACCTCCCATTGGAATGGAAAGAATTGGACTATTCAATAAATATTCCCCCATGGTTAGCTTGATATTATGGAATTTTCCAGAGAAATGTATAGTTCCGCCATTTGCAACCATCACTTGACATTCTGGTGTTGGGTATAGGAAGAAATTAAATTCCTTGGCTACCTTACAATGAATAAAATTATGGGTAATACCTAAATCAAACAACACTATTACCTTTTTCTTCTTGATATGTCCTTCTATCTTGAAAGTTTGAGGAGTGGTAATTCCTGCCAATGCGTTACACGATATGGTCGGGCTCATGTCTTCTTTCTCTAGGGTTGGTTCCTAGTGTATATCCCGTTCTTTTGAAGTTTCTTGTTCATTTTATTCCTCCTCTTCACAATCTATGTAAAATAATTTCTTCTCAGCACACTCATGACCTTTAGTGTATTTTTTATCACAACTGTAGCATAGCCCTTTTACTCTTTTTTCTTCAAATTGTTGTGGTGTCAACCTTGTAGGTTATGGAAGTCTAAGAATAGAAACACTTCCATCTTTATAGATTTCAATGGTAGGTTTCCTTGTCGCCATAATTTTACATTCAATTTTTCTTGCCAACATGAATGCATTCTCCAATGAATCAGGTTCCCAAATGTGAACCTCATGTTGGATGTTATCCTTTAAAGTCCCTATGAAGACATCAATCATGTGTTCCTCTGGAATATCAGTTACCCTTATATTCAATTTTTGGAAGTCTTCAATGTGCTCCACCATTGAACCCTTTTGTTTAAGATTTATCAATTGGCTAAAGGTGTTGATCTTTGTATCCTCATAATGTGCTATCATTTCCTCTATAAAAATTGACCAAGTGACAATATTTTTACGGGAGCAAAGCCATTGATACCATAAAAATGTATTTTGTTCTAAATACAAAATTGCAATGTGTACCTTTTGTGTGTTTTTCACATTATTGAGATAAAAATATTGCTCCATCTGTAGTATCCATGCTACGGGATCCTTGCTATTAAACTTCCTCATATCGATCTTTGGAATATGGTGGGTCTTCCATCCAACGTTCGAGTTTATGAAATCATGATTAACATTTATTTTTTTCTCATCATGAGTTTCCTCTACTATCTTTTCACCCTTAGGAATCATTTCTTATATCAAATTTCTAAAACCTTCCTTCAAACCTTCCATTTCTACTTTTAGATCATTCTTCATGTCTTCCATGTTGTCTTTCATTTTTTCTTCCATCTTAGCTTCCATGTCTTCCATGTCATTCTTCAAACCATCCATCTTAGATTCCATGCCTTTCTTCAAACCATCCATATTAGCTTCCATGCCCTTCTTCAAACCATCCATCTTAGCTTCCACAACCTTCTTCAAAACTTCCATTTCATTTTGTGTTGCTCTTTGCGAGAGTGAAATTTGTTGCACTTTCTCTTGTATTTTTGATATATCATGTTGCGCTTCTTCATCTTCATGAGTCATATTAGATTATTCTGAGGGATTAATGGGTGTTTAATTATTTTTAGGGGGGATTTTAGAACCCAATACTAATATCTTTGCTTCAATATGCCCTTGGTATCACTTCAAACTAATTTTTCAAATAAGTCTTATGCAATTTGAAAAAAAATGCACACCTTTTTCTTGCTTTTGAGGAGCTCAATATTGAAACTGAATTATCTCTGTGATTTCGAATCTTCAAAATTTGAAATTTAGTCCTATAGTAGCCCTCTGAATCTTCTTTCAAATGCCATAGGTCTAACCTGATTTGGATGTTTCAGGACAAATTTACACCCAATCTCCCATAATGACCTAATTATGGACTGGTTTAGTAGAGCGCACTTGTACGGCGTTCCACATGTCACTGGTTCCTCTTTTGGCTTTGAAATTGATACACAGGAAACTACAGTCCATGTAATTTCAACCAATTTTTACAGAATTCGAATCCAATGCTCAGAGAAAGAGTTATGACGATTTTCCCAAGGTCACCTCTTTTAGATGAAATTCGAGAGCCTGCAAAAACCCTAAATTCCACAGATCATATCTCTGAAAATATTGTGAACCAAGATTTGAAATATTTATAAGAAGTTCCTCAAGATTTCAGCTTCACGTGATAAAAATTTCAGCTTCTGAACCTTCGTAGAAAAAAAAAAAAGTTATAGCGAAAATGCCATGATGACCTGTTTGGAGCAGCAAAACCCTAGAATCCAAAGCTCTGATACCAAATGTTATGAAACCAGATCCAAAAACAGAAGAAAAGAGAGATTAACACCTTATAAATAAGCCACTTTGATGGGGAAAACTCCTCTACATTACATAAATGAACAATTCTTGGATGATACAAATGAAAAAAGCTCCTTCTATATATAGGAGTCCATGGGGTCACAATATAATGCTTGCCGACCTAACAATAATAATGTACGGGCACAATAATAAAAATATGGGGGTTACAGGGGTACAAAAATAAAAATAAGAGGGATACACTAACAATAATAGGGGAATATACTAGTAATATAGGGACCTAACAAAACTTGTCTGCCAAAGTTTAAGGATCAGGGAAGGGGTGATGTTGGATTACATTTGGTCAAATTTCATTTGCATATTCATAAGTTAGGAGTTTACTTTCCTCAAGAATACCTCATGAAGATGTTTATGGCTACCTCTGAAAAAAAAACAAGATCATGGTATGATAGTTTAAAACTAGGTAGCTTATACATGCTTAAAGATTTCCACATTGTATTCATTGATTATTATGGGGAGTCTCATCCTTCTTTGTCACAATTTCAAAATTGTTGTGAATATTGTGAAGAATTTATTTAGTAATTAGAAGATATTTATGGTGATGATATGCTTATGGATGATGAAATTACAAAAGCCCTCATTTCAAAATCATAAAAAATGTCCAAATTCCTTTTCTAGAGTTTAATTTTATCTTCATACATTAGACTGATAGAATTATTAAAGACTAAAAAATAAATTAGATAAGACTTCTTCATAAGATAGAAAAAATAATTTTAGTTTTTGCAAAGTAAGAAGCATGCTGATTTTTAGAACCTAGTTGTAATTTAAATTTATCAATTTCATAAAGAATAAAAGCATCCTTAGAAGCAATCTCTACAAATTCAATCATCACACCAATAAACTAAGTTAAAAGAGGCTTCTAGCATATATAGTGCACTTTCACTTCACAATTTTACCAACTCCAGTCGATAATTTATGTGAGCAATTTAAGAACATTAAAATGACTAAAAATATTGTGTTCTTGCATAAGTCTAGATCAACAAGGATGTTGATAAAATTAGATCTCTCAAAATCCTATGATCGGTTAATCTAGGAATATCTTCTTCAAACTCTCCAGACCTTTGGATTCTCATACCAATGGATTAACCAATTTCAACAACTAATCTCTACTCTATTTTTCTCCATTATTTTGAATTTCTCTCCAACATCAACATTTAATCCATCCATAGGGCTACAACAAGGGTATCTAATCTCCCCCTTTCTATTCATAATAGCAGCGAGAGGCTTAGGTCAATAAATTAAAGCAACAAGAATTCAAAATAAAATCATAGGGCTTTGTTTGTACGGTGTTGATCTCCCCATCACTAATTAATAGTTCATTGATGATATTATTTTATTTGGATAACCAACGGTGGGTGATATTATGGCTCTAAGAAAAATTCTCAATGAATTAATGGAGGCTTCAAGTACGATGATCAATACTGATAAAAAAAATAAATAAATAAATATATATATATATATATATATATATATATATATATATATATATATATATAATACTAATGTTGTTGTACAAAGATATCTGGCTCATCTATTGGATTTCCAGGTAGGAAAACTCTCTTCTAAGTATTTGGGATCACCTCTAATTGAGAAATCCTAGTAGTTATCTTACTAGCAGTACATACTAGAAAATATTTCCCACAAATTATATAGTTAGGTGTTATGTACATCAACTTGGTAGGATGACTGGTCCTTCTCAAATATGTCCTTCAAGTTATCCCAACTTACAAACCATATATACTAGAAACTCCAAAAGCAGACTTTAAAAACATCACTTCTCTATATAAAAATTTCATTGGTTAAGAGAAAAGAAAGAAAGAAAATGGTCTTCAGTATCTTGGGAGAAACTATTTATCCCCAAGCTAGTTGGGGGTTTAGAGATACGAGATCTTAATACACTCAACAAATTTATGGGAGCTAAACTCTGGTGGAGGTGGCTCCATGGAGATAATGAATTATGGAAATAGATTTGGAACAAGAATTACTACCAACCCTATTCCCAATCAACTAAGTCAAGAGAAATAGAATACCCCCCAAGCTCCTCAATATGGAATCTAGCATGATAAAATCATAGCCTTATTCAAAACCATTCCTTCTAGGAAATCGGGAATTTTTGCACGACACTATTTTGGAAAGATGCATAGTAGAAAGTGCTTTGCCTAGGTGAAAGAGAGTAGTTCTGGGATACAAAGTTATTTACAACAGCTAAACATTGTTATACAATAACAAAATTTTGGAAACCATCCCCTTGATCTAATTTATATAGAGGGTGGAAGATAGTGGAGGAATGACCTGAACACCCTTCTATGATAACCTGACCCATATTAGCTCAAGAGCTACAAAGCCACAAAATCTCAATTGACCAAGTTCAGGATAGAATTTGTTGGGGCTATCAGACCAAATGAATTTTTACCCTAAATGAAGCTTATACATTGTTGGATGGTCACAATGATCTTTCAAGAGAGCCACTTTGGCACAAATTTTGGATGCAAGGCCACTGACCCAAAGTCACCCAATTCTTGTGGTCAAATGGAAAAAGAAAAAATATTTCATGGGAACAAATTTGGAAAAATTAGTTTCAGAGTCCCTCAACTTTCCCTCTATGTGGGAATCAATAGGAGAATATGAAACACCTACTCAATATCTATACTTTTTCCAACTATTTATTGACTTGTATCTTACTTTTAATTGGGTAATCAAACCAGAACTACAATAGCCTTCTAGAAACAATGAAGCAATGGTGACCAAGCATCTTCAACCATCCAATGTGTCATTACACAAGGATCTTGACTCTGGGACTTGTATTGTCATTTACCTAGAAAGAAAATAGCAAGAGGAAATTCAGACATATGGAAACTGAAGAATTACAAGTATGGAAACTCATTAAGCAAAACATTAAGGAGTCCATATTATCAAATAATTGGACTCAGAATGATTGGAGAGTCGATCAACATGAGACAAGGATTCTAAAAAAATTAGAACTTTCACCATCTATGGTTTCTTAGATCAGAACCAAGTGCCTGAGCAAAGGAAATTATTCTCCCTTAATCGTTACCCCTCCTCCAATAGGCTTTGTGAAGTTTAATTTCGATGGTGCTTCTAAAGGGAACCCTAGCCAATCACAATACATAAAGATATCTTGTGACTGTGAAGGATGTGCACTAATTCTTTATACTATAAATTTTAGAATAAATAACAATAATGTGGCATAATTCCTTGCTCTATAGAAAGGTCAGCATCTTTCCAAAAATGAAGGATACTAAAAAATACAAGTGAATGTAAATTCCCAGTTGGTTATCACAATAATCAGGATAATCTTAAATGGGACTCCATTAGAAAAATTATGTAAAATTTCCTGACTAGAGATCCTCATCTCCAAAATTGAAAGCTTGATCCAATGTATTCCTTCAGTCAGAACCTCCTAGTTTCGACGCTCTGGAAATAAGGTAGTTTATTTCCTAATGAATGTGGGTTTCCAAGAACAAAGTATTTACATGGAATTTGCATGGTTAAATGAGGCATGGTCTAATAGGAAGGAGAAACTTCAAAGTATCCCCAATCATGAAAAAACATCCCCAACTAGGGTGTTGGAATTTGTGTCAATGGAGGATGGGGAGTGGGGAGCCCGCTACCCCATGGCTATCCCACCCCATGGAATCACACATGTTAATTGTAATTCATTCCTTTCAAAATCATATGGTAGCTAACCTATTCTATTTATGTGATTTCCTAGCTGGTTAACTTCATATTTGTGTTATTTTTTTGTTCCTACGACATTCCCCAGATGTAGGTGGGATATTTACCCCACGGTGCCTGATTTTTGGAGCTTAATTCTACCTGTCATGACCCCATGTCCTGCATAAATTATTGTAATTTGGCTTTGTTTCAGGGGGAAGTTCTCTCTTATGGAAATAGTTCTATGAGAGATGTATTATAGGGAAGTATTAACTCTGATGATGTTGGTCTTCAATGCATGCACTTATTGTCGAGCATTCATGAGAGGAGTAAGATGGCAATAGCCATGGAGGTGAACCCTGGGAAATTGGCGACAGTTACAGAAAAAGATTGAGAAGGGGGGAGGTGACTAGAAAAGGCTTGTTCTCAACCTGAAGAATTTCCAAGCCTAATGGAATGATCATTGCTTGGTAATTTTTGTTATGTCAAACCTCTACAGCTCCTTCAGATATTTAAATTTGATAGCTTTTTCATGGTAGCTTCTGGTTCATAGTCTACAGAGTGTCTTGTTTGTGTGCACTGGTATTGTTTTTTTTTTTTTCCTAGGGTTGTCAAACTCTGACCAAAGTCCTCCCCTCTCTATTAACCCATTGTTTCAACTAGTTAAAGTATGTTCTATACCTCCCTAGAATCTAAGTGTTTACAGAGCATCCTTCTTACTCTATATTTTGTTTTACGGTCTTCTCGATTTCCTTTTCTTCTAGGGGTCGTCCCCACTCTGGCCTGTTGTGATCCGACATACCATGCCGCTCCAGAGGATTTGTTGTCACCAAGGTTTTGGTAGTAAAGGATCTTTAGGTCAGCCACGAGCTCAATCCCAAGAATAAAATTTTGCAACTATTTTCCACTCCTCTACTCCTCTGAAAATTCAAGAGGAAATTTCCAACTTGAAGCCTTGACCACTAATGAACACCAAGCTTACTCTTATTATGAAATACAACATGAAGTATCCAATTGGGTTCCTGATCTTGGGCTTACTAAGAGAAGATGGAACTAACATATTAACTCCATTACTATCCACTTTTAAATGAAGATTTTATCGTTCTGTAATTTACGATATTGTGAGAATAAACATAGAGGACAACATCAAACCCACTTTGGAAGATGGGATCTAGCCCTGCCAGTTCTAGAGAGGGATCTCTTTGTAAATTTTAACGTTTTTTTTAATGAATTTTAGGCTAGTTATGACTATAATTGATTGTTTGTTTGATTTTGAAGGTTTTGTTGATTTAATGGCTATATTCCCATTCGGCTATGGAGTCAAAATATTTAACTGGATCTGCATCAATGTTTGAAAGAGTTTCATAGGGAAAGCTAGGTTGCATTAACTGGATCTTTTAAGATTTTAAGTGAACTATGAAAGTATAAGAAATGTGGAATTCAGTAGGGATTGAAAAACAATTAAGTATTCTTCAATCTGACTTCATTGGAAAACATGTAAATTGCAAAAAACCAGAATAAGGTGTTCTAATTAAAATATCCTATCATCATAGTTTCTATTATGCAATTAATATTTTCAGATTTACAGAGAAAGGAAAAACAATCAAATAACAAAGTTTTAAAAAAAAAAAAAACATCAAAAGTGAACACACCACATGAATCTTGTAAAAAATCCTTGTATTATTGATGTTCCAGCAAAACGGAAACTACAATGCTCAGCAGAAAAATATACTCATTAATCAACCCATAATACTCATAATAGGTTATTCCTCCACTTTGAGAAAAAAACCAATTCACCTGTATGGAATCACTTTTTATAAAAAAACCCATAATACTTCGAACAATGAAGTATTTATAATAATTTTTTTTTTAAATTACATAAATGTTGTCTCAACCGACAGTGCATTATTAGCATAATATTTAACAATAAAATCTAACTGTTACAAAATAATAGGCTAGGTGGAGCTGAAATGGAATGTTGGCAATATTTTGGAGGAAACAGTTCCTGAATGGACCTATTTCTGAGTTGTTCTAGCTGGTGTGTTGGATGATGCATTGGTTGATGTTGATTGTCTAATCCTGTAACTCACAAAGTTTATCACATCCATCTTCATCTAGGATAGTCAATATAATCACCTTTCGGTAAATCTCATCGACTTGAGTGTATCTAGAAAAAGTGGGCTTTACCATGAAGATTTGATTTACCTCATGTTGGATGAAGAAGTCATTACTCATTGTTTCTAAAAACGCTTTGCCTGTCATACTGCCCTTGATGCTGGAAAATTTGGTGTTGTCCCTGGAAATTTCCTTTGACTTCTTTACATAATCTCCATGAGTTATCAATTTATAATTAATCACAAATAAAGAAGGCAAACCCTTCTGTGTTAAAGGCTCTATTTTAGTGAAAAACATGTTGATTGTTATCTCTAGACTGTGGCACTTTTATTCTAGCTGAACAATTATATTCTTCTTAGTAAGAATCCTCTTCACTTCTAGGATAGTTTATGTCCTATCATCTACTCCAAAATCATCCAACTCATATATTTTTTTGGAGTTCAGGAAATTGATGATGTTGGTTGTTGTTGTAAGCATCTCCCCAAGCTCCTGTTTGATCTCTGTAATAGCATCAGTGGCTCTTTTTATCAGCTCCTTTTGTTCAAAGATGATTTAGATGCAGGGCCATATCTTAGTAATGGAGTTTCTGATATTTTCCTAGATGGTTTTCTTGGCTTGGGCCAAGGTCTGTCCTATTTCTGATTATCTCTATGACTTCTACAATCTCTCTATCAATTTATGAGCTCTTTTTGCTTCTGCTGAATGAGAAGCTTCACTCCTTGTTCTCTGGTCTTGCAATACTTTGACCTGATCATGTAGCTTCTTGATCTCTTCTGTCTGAATAGACAGATTTTTCACTGCCTTTGTCAACTTCTCTGCACCATATGATGTATGTGTAGTTTTCGTAGTGGAGGTTGTAGTTGTAGGAATGACTGTAAGAGGTACAACATCCAATAGAACATGGACAGTTTTGTAGTCTACTCCTTTTCTTCAATCATATTTTCCATTTCAGTCTCCATTTGTCTTATCTGTGCATTTTTCTCCATGATGAGCTTCATCATATCAATTTTTTGGGTCTCTGTCTCCTCAATGTCCTTGGTGAGAGGATCTTCTGTGGTTGAAAACTTCAGCTATTTTCTCAATTTTGTTATGTCAACATTATTCTTTTTATTATCTCATCTGCAGCATTCATATTAGAGGGATCATATCCTACCTTAACCACCAAATATTCTAAGGATTTAATCCTTGTATCCTTAGCAACAGAAGAAATTTTTTCCATTTTTAACTATGACTAGATATTGGACCAAAAAACTTGCAACTTGGAAAGATTCATTGTTGTGTTAGTCAAAGTTGAAGAGATAATTTCACCTGTCTTCTTGTGCATCTCCATTTGATCAATGGGATGAATTTCCTTTATGTCGAATTCAAAATTTGTCTTCTTGTAGTTGGCTGCTGAATTTGGCTAAGGGATTTGGGCCTCAAGGAAGGCCATTTGCATCTTACCTTTCTTAGAATCAAATGCTGACAACAACCTGCTTTGAGAATTGGAAGTTTGCTTCCATAATTGAGTATAGGTGTTTTTCTTCAAGATTTCATTTTTTAATTTAATCTCTTTGAACCTGTCAAAGGTTGTCTTCTCCTTCTCACCTTGGAAAACCTTAATTATCTGGATATCCTATTGTTGGTCATGTGATACTAAAGAAGATGTAGGAGAATTAGTGGATTAGCCACCTACTTGAGAAGATGAAGGTGTTTTCTTGGTGACCACAACAACTTCTTGTTTTGAATCTTTGTTTGTGTCAGCTTTAGGATTCATCATTCTTTCCTTGTCATGTCAGTCACTGAAGGTGACTCTTCTTCTCTTTTCCTTTTCCTTGTTTTTTCCTATGGGACAAGATTCTATGATGTCAAAGTCGATACTAGTTGCTCCTCAGCTTCCTACAATGTGTTCTCAACCCATTCTAACTGGTTCATATAATTTTCTATCTCTGTCCTATGGGTGTGTATGTAAGTAGTAGTTTTATTCTCTACTCTGAGCTTTTAAATACTTCCCAGAGGATCATAGGAGCAAGTAAAGCTCAGGCTAAAGTTCATTTCTTTATAGTATCTTATATTCTTCCTCACCTGCTGACCTACTATTACAAATAAAGGGCCCAATTTTTGCTTTAATCCTAAATTTGGACTTCTTCTTGGGTGATACAAAGTGAATTTCATCAGCATTCAACATCTTTCTCATATAATCCAGAGTAAAAATCCTCATTGGGAGGAATTTTGGGATTTTATAAGGAGCAAGATCACACCCATATACTCTTATCTCTGTGTAATTCTGGTACAAGTACCATTCTCCTGTCTTGGCTTGATCTGACAAATGTAGTATTCTCTTTATATCTTCACTTATTCTTGGTTTAGTTGTATTGCTCAAAATGCTCACGGTTGGATGCACAAACAGTTCAATGAATTGTTTGTATGAAAATTCCTTCTGCTCTTTCATTACCAATGATGTCCAGAATATGACTAATTGTTGGTTTTTGTCTTCATCAAGCTTTTGCATGGAAAAATTAAATCTATCTGTGTGATAATAGACAAACATGTATACTAAATAGAGGAGTATTTAAACACTTCCTCGGTCTCGAATTTAATAAATTCATCATGGATGTTGTCTGCCAGGAATTGGCTAAAATTGAAGATGATTGATGGTTTACAATCTGTGGAAAATATGGAGAGGAAACCTAAAATGGGTTCATCTATCCACTGATCAGAATAATAGCCAAGAAGATATGAAATGACTATTATAATCTGTCTTTCCTAATCAGGGAAGTTGGAGGGAGGGTATGGAGGGTTTTTCTTTGGTAGCTGAGTATTTTTAGGTAGGAAAATGTCAAAGATTTTAGCTCTTTTGGAAAAATCAAGCTTTTGGTATAACTCATTAAGGGATTCTAGGGAGAAAGGGGTACCATTTTCCATAGAGGATGCTTACATCATCTAATCAATTGATTGTGCAGTGATGGTGAAAAGGATTTTACCAGTGGGGGAAATGATGGCTCTTTGATTGGGGATATAGCAGGCTTGACACTTTCAGATCAACTCAGGGGCACTGTATGTGTGGGGGGAGATATAATGAGGAAAATTGGATTCCCATAGTCAAATATCATCATATTTATCAATATAATTATCTTCTAACCAACCGTACATTTCAAAAAGTTTAATTTCACATAGTGTCTCATTAATTTTGTAATATTTGTCAGCTAGGGGAACATGATCTAAATCTAGGGGAGGGTGGACCAAGGGATTGAATGGTTCCTCTTGATTTTCTCTTTAGGAGGAATTTTCAATGTCTTTTAGGAGAATTCAAATGGAATTGGAAAAGAACAGGTTTACCAAGCATGCGCAGGAGTTCTGTAATTGGTTGAAGGAGGCAAGGTAAATGTTGTCACTTTGTTTGAAGATAAATCATTGAATAAAAATGGTGCACTGTAAACCTGTAAAGCAACTGAATTTGCAGGAAATAAAGCACAGTAAAGGTCGAAAGGGTTAAATTGCATGGCTTTATAAGAAAATATGGTTTTCCATTGAACATAGTGCGGATTTGTTAATTTAATGGTAATTATTCTTAATTAAATGGGTTAACGGATCAAATATTGTGGGAATGGATTTGATGTGTAACAGATAGATGATCTAGCGAGACAGGAATGGCAGAGGTGATGGGTAGGGTCGACAGTATTAAGGACGCAGGTAAGATGGTTTTCGGGGGCGGGGTACCAAGCGGTAAACGGTTTAGGTGGAGGGGAGTGGGAACAATGGAGAGGAGGCGACGTGGTCGTGGGTCCAAGCGGGAAAATGCTTTTTTCGGACCACCCCACCCCCCCCCCCCCCCCAAGCGATAAAGCTAGGATGGAGAGGGAGGGTGAAGGCTTATGAGGGTTGTCGATCAGGGAGCAAGTGGATTGGGTATAGGATAGGTGCCAATTGTTGAATGTCAAACGATGTGATAGCTTGTCGGGTATCGATCCTTCTATTTTGAGTGGAAAAATTAGGATATATAGAAAATAGCCCAAACATTTAATTCATGCACCCAATTTGAAACTTAAGATAAAGTGATTTTTTCACTTTTCCCCTTTATGTGCCAAATACATATTGAAACGAAACTTAGGATAAAAGCATTTTAATCCATTTTTCAAAGCCCAAAACATTTCTACCTACCCTTCGAATTTTCTAATCCTTTGCTAGACTAACATTTTTTATTTCTTTCTTCTAGGGGTGCATTTAGACTAGCAAACCCATATCTCTTTTTTTTATGAAAAATATAATCTACTCTATCACTTATTTCTCCTATTTTTTGGGATTAAATAGTTGAATCAATTTCATTTTCTACCTAACTATTGATTTACCAAGATTAAATTGTTTGGTAAATCTTTATTCTCTAACCTAATTTACAAATAATTCACAACTGTTCAATTTTTCCAATTTCATCAACAAAGACAATATCCATTGCTCTTTGAAATTTTGCTGCCAAAGAGATAAAATATTTGACATTTTCCTACTTGAAAATACTCAGCTTCCAAAGAAAAACCATCCATACCCTTCCTCCATCTTCCCTGATCAGGAAAAACTTATTATAACAGTCATTGCATACCTTCTTGGATATTATCTGATCAGTGGATATATGAACCCATTTTAAGCTTCCTAACCATCTTTTCCAGAGACTGTAAACCATTAATAATCTTCAATTTCAGCCAATTCCTAGCAGACAACATCCATGATCAATTTATTAAATTCCAGACTGAGGAAGTGTTTAAATACTCCTCTATTTTAGTATACATGTTTGTGTATTATCAGGTGGATAGATTTAAGTTTGCCATGCAGAAGCTTGATGAAGACATAAACCAACAATCAATCATCTTCTGGACATCACTGGTAATGAAAGAGCAAAAATAATTTTCATACAAACAGTTCATTGAATTGTTTATGCATCCAGCCATGATAATTTTGAGTAGTACAATTGAACCAAGAATAAGTGAAGATATAAAGAGAATACTACATTTGTCAGATCAAGCCAAGACAGGAGATTGGTACTTGTACCAGAATTACACAGAGATAAGAGTATATGGCTGTGAGCTTACTCCTTATAAAATCCCAAAATTCCTCCCAATGAGGATTTTTGCTCTGGAGTACATCAGACAGATATTGAATGCTGATGAAATTCACTTTGTATCAGCTAAGAAGAAGTCCTAGTTTAGGATTAAAACACAAATTGGGCCCTTTATTTGTAATAGTAGGTCAGCAGGTGAGGAAGAAGACAAGATATTGAAAGTGAAGGTAGTAGGATCTAGTAGAATTTCTTTATTAAATGGTTTCTCAGGCTATAACCAAGTCTTAGTACATCCTGATGATCAGGATAAAACAACTTTCACTACTCCATGGGGAACCTTCATGTATGTGAAGATGCCCTTTGGGTTAATGAATGTTGGATTCACATTTGAAAGAGTAATGGATATTTTTCTTTGCTGATGAAATTGGTAGATTTATTGTGATCTAAAATATTTTGGCAAAAAACCCTCTCTGCTACAAGATCCATCAAAACTCATGTTCCAAATAGGTTCAATTTTAGTGTTTTGTTCCACTATTTTTTTTTTTCATGTGTTTCACAAATATCATTTTCTGCATTGGTAACCTGAGTATTGATATTTGCATCATTATAAATAATGAAAGAGTCTAAATCTGAGTGGAAAAAGTAAAGAGGATAGTTATGTGGTTTATCCTGACTACTCACCATGAATTTCATTAAAGTTTCCCTGTATAGTCTTCTTTGTTGACCAAACACTGGTATGGTAGCATAAGTCATGTCCATTTGTAGGGTCCCTTGTAATTTTTCTCCCCATGAGCATGACAACAGCATGCTATACTTAGGGGGTATATCTACAAGCACTATATCCATTATTAGACTCTTAGCTAGGATTTGAGCTAAAGTAACACATAGATCTTTAATGAGACCTAGACATCTTACTTTGCTGGAATCAAATGAATATAAGTCTTTATAAGGTCGAGTAATGCCAAGACCAAGTTTTTCCATAATAGCTTTGGGCATCAGCTTGTGCGAAGCACCTGAATCTAACATAGAAATATGGAGAATATTATCATGAATGTTGAGGCTAATGAAGAATGGAGGAACTCCTCCTTCCTGTGGTTTACCATCAACTTCTAGCCCAAATAGGAGTTCAAGTTGATCATCATTCAAATTGACAGTGTCATTGTTTTCCCCTACGTTTAGAACCTTCATAACCTAAGTTTTGTATAGATTTTTGTTCATTAACTCTGTTAAAGTAATGGGAATTTTCAGTTTTGCTAATTCATTTTCAATGTTGAATGATGTTTGAAACTTATTCAAGTTCAGAAAATCAGATTTATTGGCAATTTATTTTGATATAGGTTCCTTTTGGTGGTTGGTGGTTGGTATATCAGTTTGAGTAGTTTTGGAAGTATTCTAAACTATATTTTTGGCAAGAATTTCTACTGTCTTTTTACCATAACTATCGCAGTTTTATTGGCAGAATTCTCTGGGGTTTTCTTCACAACAATATCAGAAGTTTTCTTAACGAGATTTTCAAGATTATTTTTGTTTGGGGCATCTGAGGTTTTCTTACTCCTACGATTATATTTCCTATGGACTTCCATAATAGAATTTTCAAATCCCTATTTGTAATCATGTAATATTCCTAATTTAGCTTTGATCTAATTAGAATATTAAATTGTGTCTTCCTTAATTAATTGATGAATAAGAGGGTAGAAGGACCCATAAATCCCTTTAGTAGGAATAAAACCACTTCTTAATGTGAATGTGGATCAATGCATATAGATAGGTTCAATGTGAATAAACCACTTCTTTGTGTGAATGTGGGTCATTGCACGTGGATGGGGTCAATTTGACCAAATCAATAGCGCAGTCATGGAGTTAGTGGAGACAATGGAGGACAGCGCAGTCATAATGGAGTTTAGTGGCCATGTGTGTAGCATCATTATTGTGTGGGGCCAAGAAGGTGAGGGCTCACAATAATATAAGGAATGGGATGGCAGCCATAGAGAGTATTCTAGATTATTATTTTCTTGTTGTTCACGACTTGAGCACGCTTGAGCTATTTAGCCGAGTCTACATTGTTGTTTATCACGAGGGTGTCTCCGAGCGAAGATCCCAACCTCATCCTCGGGGGACTTCGAGTACCTACTCATGAGAGGATTCTTGTTGTCCATGTGAGCTGATCTCATCATTCGGCATTCAGGCAAGTTGCAGACCCTCTAGTGCGGCATAGTCACTTAGTGATTTACGTATTATAGTAGTGAATTTTATTAGAAGAGGGTGAAATTCCATATCATATCTGCTTGGAATCCTTTGAAGGGATACCCCATTCAATATTTGGGCTTGGGAGAACTTGCAGCTATTTTATCTTTCATTTCAGCCCATAGTTCTGCATACCCAACAGTTATTCATTGTAAACCCTTGGAGGATGATTTTCCGAGGTCAGCCAATCCAGAAATATTTTTTGGGTTATTCTGGGTTTTTTCCATAGAGTCCGGATTCTAAATCCCAGATTTTTCTAAGCATTAAAGCATCATCATCTACGCATTCATATTCATCCAACAACATCATTTCCAGTAGGGCAGCACAGAGGGAGAGCTCCAGTAGCACAACAGAGAGCAGTGTTTTCAGTGTGAGAGCTTAAGGCCATTCCAACCCATTTTTGTCGGCTTGAGTGCTATCTATTTTGAAGCACTGTTGTATTATTTTCACCTCCATATTAATAAAATGGCTCTGATCTTCTTTCTATTTTTATGGTGTTTTCGGTTTATTTCCATATTGTTGTAGTTTCTAGTTTATTGTGTTTTGTATTATTGTATTTTCCTATTTGAAATATTACAATGGTATCAGAGCTCATAGAATTGGCCCAGCTTGTGGAACAATTGTTCTAAGACACCCGAAGATAGATAATACATTACGGACCGAACAAAGAGATACAAAAACAGAGAACGCAAAAATTCGATAGAATAAAAAGTGACGGTTTTGCGTTAGATGTTTCGAGCAAATGAAGATGAATATCGAAAATATGAGACATGGGTTTTGTGCATAATGGACCAATTCTATTTCCTTATCTGATTTTTTTCAAAATTCAGCCTTCATTGAGATAAACAGAAGTTTCTCTGAGAGATAAAGAAAAAGAAAACACAGAAATTCGTTGGGATAGCAAACGTCGGTTTTACGTTTAATGTTTCAAGCAAATGAAAACAAATATCAAAAATCTGAGACATGGGTTTTGTGCAGAATGAACCAATTCTATTTTCCCATGAGAATTTTCTCCAATTGGGTTTGGATTGAGAGAAAGATAAGGTTCCCTGAAGACAATTTTCTCATATTTGTTGTGGTGGTCGTTTTTCAAATTCTTGCAATTGCAATAGATTCAACTTGTTTCAGAGTTCACATCCGGCAAAGAAAACTGTGTTCCAGTGGAGTGAGATAAAGGGAGTATCCAATGGCAAATTAAGGTTATAGGAAGGATTTTGGAAATATCCTCCTTAAATTAGTGAAGGATCTCACCAGAGAAATAAGGGAAATGAGAATAGAAAAACAAAGGGAAATCCTGTAGGGGTTTCAGAATGGAGAAAGTTCGGGTACTTCTCACCATTGGACTGAGAAACCAGTGGTTCCACAAGTCTCACAACATCCCACCATGCTCACTTTCTTAGTAGTGGATACAGGAGCAAGCAGACCTCAAGAGTAGGAGGCTCTCAGTGATTATTTTATGGAATATGAATCTCAGTCTCAAAGATTCAGAGAACATCTAACTTTCTAGGAATTTTCCAGATTAAGGAAAACCAGAGACCTCGCAGCTACAAGAAAGGAAGAGGATAAACGCAAGGAAATGAATTGCAGCATACCGTGGGTAGAATTTTTCTACCTACTTTTGTTGGGTCATCAAAGAGTATGGCAAAGACTTGGGAGGAGACAGTTCAGCATACACTCGTTGATGAGACACCACCCATTGTTGAGGTATCCATTGAAGGGGTATTTGGGATTGTGATAGATTTCTCTGATGATAGCAGTGCATCACAGGTTGATGAGTTGTTGGGAGATAAATCCACTATTTTTGAGGAGCCAATAGGTACAGAGGCCTCTAGGTTTATGGCAAAATTGTCGGATGACAATCACATGTAGTTGGCTAGTAAGCATGCCTTGCATATTGGAGTATCTATGGAGGAGGGTGTGTAGCCATCCTTTGGGCTAGCCTTTGAGGAGACGTTAGGATATACAGAGGTATTGGACGATGGGTCGCACACAATAGTGCAATCAGTTTTGGGTCGACCTTCTAGCTTTGAAGGTGAGGCCACATCAGTACGAGAGGCTATCCTACAATAGAATGAGCAGCTGGAGGGCATGAGATTAGTTTGTGCCGAGTCAGTGGAAAAGTTGGTCTAGATTGGGGAATGGTTGGATTCCCTAATGGTGCAGTTAGATGGCACATTGGAGTGTCAGAGCAACCCCCTTCAGGCATACATCGATAGGGTGCAACACTCGCATGATGGAGTCACTATTCTATGTTTGGGGATTATTGCATTTGATTCTTTTCTTGAGGTTGGATGGCGAGAGGTACTGAGTTGGTACCGCCTGGAGCAGGCTAGGCAACTAGATACATCAATGGCCACAATTTAGCAGAGTCCATGGACTACCATAGGGACATGAGGGCCAGATTACTATTGGGATCCAGGTGGGATTTACCATCACATGATAGAGTCAGTAGGTGATGGTAGTCATTGTGCGATTGGTCTAATTTTTGCGTGCACACACATTTTTATATCCCTATCAAAGCCCCAGACATCCCTAGTGATAGGATGGTTCGATAGGATGCTACACCCTTTTGAGGAGCTATCTCAGCGTAACGACCGTGCATGGAGTCACAGGGTGATTAGCTTACTTTGGCAAGAGCTGGTTGAAGGAGGTGGCATCGACAGGCCACCAGACATGGTAGTACATACAGATGGTGCTCTCTCATGGGTATATGGTACACTTGAGATATGGAGGATAGGAGAAATTATCTCATTTTCATGTGAGGATTCGGGCTGCTCCGATCCTTTAGAGAAGATTGGGAGATGTATCCCACCTCATGGGGGCTTTACTAGCAAATTGGTGGATCTTTTGGCCCATGTAGGATACATGACGGTACAGGATGGTATAGCCGTAACTGGAGGTATCTGGTGGTGTACAGGGGCAGGTTGTAGCATACAGTGGCATGATGAGGAGTGCGGAGACACTTGGTGGTATGCAATGACCCATGATACGACATAGCAAGCACTTGGAGTGTTGCCTCCAAGGGGACTTATGGACAAGGGCGTTAAGTGTACCCTGGGATGTAGCTCACATATGATTGATGAGGATATTGTTGAGCATCTAGAGACACCACGTTTAGCAGAGATGGGGCTACAAGGGTGTTATCGGCAGATCCGAGGCAGAGGGAGTGTCATTCGGAGGATAAATCTTGAGCATTCAGGAATCAAGAATGAGTTGAGGACGAAGGGACTTGGCTTCATCTGCAAAGAAACTTGGAGGCTTGATCACTCATGCTTGAGTGATGCAGATGATGTGGAAAAGGTAGAGCAGATGGACATTCCTTCTGTATGTTAGGACAAGGACTCTTCTTCAGATGAGTCCATGGGGTCATATGACGATGCTTCTGGGGAGCATGAGCCATCATGTGGAGTTGACGACAGTAAGTCGGATTTGTGTTCCAGCGTGCAAGGTGAGTAGTTAGAGGACCCGATGAGAGATATTAAGGATGATGAGTCACTTGTGATGATTCAGCCTGAGCAACATATGGTGGAGCATGGGGCAGCTAAGGAGGAGGCTATTCACATCATGTGTTATATTCCTTTGGGGGAGAGCCAGATGGAGGCTCATAGTGAGCCAGTGCTAGATATGCGGCTAACCTTGGGGTCAGCCATGGAGGAGGATCTGTTGGAGATGGTGGTGCATCCATATTTGGGTCGATCCATTGATGAGGTGTTGATATATGCATATACAGTTAGCAGGACTGTGACACTTTCAGGGAGCAACACTCTCCAGGAGTACATCGATGGGGCTTGTAGTACACCTTTCCCACTTGAGCCTATTATAGAGAGAGGGGCCTTCCCTTTAAGGAAGTTCTTGTTGATAGGTGAGAAAGAGAAACATGATTTGAGTGTGAGTTGGCGACCACACTCTAGACATGTTCTGTATGCAGATATCACCATGTTGGAATCTTCAACCAAAATAGACTGGTGGGAGATCATGAATTGGTATCCTATGGATGGTACAATCTTCTTGGTTTGGTGCATAGCAGAGTAGGGACCCATAGACATGACAGGTACTACGGTTTACAGTTGGCAGTGGGGAAGATGTCGACAACTCTTCAGCAATCCATCCCGACTTCGGGAGAGTAGGATGAACATTAGGTTGAGTCAGGGGTTGGATTCGAGAGAGGTGATGATTTGGTACACAGTTGGTGGGGCAGCTTATACAGTCAGAGCTACGGCACAATAGGAGCCCTGGTGCATTGATGCATGTTGGAGGTATTCACCTCATGAGGTAATAGATATAGCCAGATGCAGTGTGCAGTCCAAGCTAGAGGACTTGGGCAATTATTGGCCATGGTGGCGTTGGGATCTGGGAGGATTGATTGATGATATGTGTCATGAGAGATCAGTTTGGGAACCCAACATTGAGGGGTTTGTTCCAGGTAGCCTGACACAGGGTCATAGTCGCACTAAGGGGTTTGTATGTGATCTAGGCATTGGGTCTCAGTTGCATTGGGCCAATAGGGTGGCCCACATATTTTTAGTTGCTTGAGTACAAGCAACGTTTTCGTGGGGAGGAATGTAATATTCCTAATTTGTCTTTTAGCTAATTAGAATATTAAATTTTGTTTTTGTTTAGTCAATTTAGTGTTCTAAATTTCTAAGATAAATTATTGACCAGCGCCTAGTAAACTGATGAAATGTGGTGCACTATATGTGCTTAAGAAACCTACTCCTTACTTCGTTGTTTTGTATTTTATGTTGTTTTTAGGGGGGGTTTTGTTCTTTGAGATCTAAGGATGGTTAATCTATAATTATGAAAAGACTTAATTGAATCTAAATTAATTATATAAGGAAGAAAAGGAAGTGTACTAAAACTAATCTAATTTTCATAAAATCAAACCAAAAACTAAGGGCTAGTTTAAGACCTAGTTTGAAAATCAAAGCATCTATCTATTTGATTGGTTAATCCTAATCCATCGATCTATGACTAAACTAAGATTGGAAGACAGAGTGAAAGCAAGAAAATGTATCAACTATTGTACTTTAGGTTGTCTCAACATTCAATTATTAGGTCAAACCGTATTGAGATGAAATCAACTGTTTGTACTTTAGTTGCTAAAGTCCTTAGACATAAAATAGAGAATGCTATTGAAAATTACCTTGGATGTATTTAGTTACTCCATTTACCCAATATGTAGAGAGTGACCCCTTTGTGGTAATGTTTCTAAGTAACCATTACATCTGTCTAAACTAAAGAACTACAATAACTCTGTAAAATGAAATAACTCAAACATTTCATCACATCTAATCATTTAATCATCCTTGCTTAGCATATTCAGGTTAATTTCTTTCAGAATGATCTTTAAGAAGATTGTTTTGTTGCAATGAAATGAGGATCTTTTAACTAAAACCAACTATGTGAATAATTGACTTATCATTCTCATCCAATTGTGAAGCTTGTGACCTCTTGAAATGGCTTCGAAAAAATCAATTATACCTTTAGTTCTTAGCAAGCAAATGACAAGAAATGAAATGTATTCTAAAACTAACTAAATGAGTAATTGACTTATCAGTCTCATCCAACTGTGAAGCTTGTGACCTCTTGAAATGCTTCGTAAAAATCAATTACACCTTTAGTTCTTAGCAAGAAAATGACAAAAAATGAAATGTATTCAACCACTACACTTATAAGACATTTAACCATTCAATATAAGATTTAATGAATGCGAAAAATGGATTTCATAAATGCTTAATTAGACACAACAATTGACAACTATATTATAATGAAAAAAATTTAAAAACAGTAAACTAAGCAACCATGTTTCTCAACACTTCAATATTTATTCCAATTCTGAAGGCAGAGTTCCTATCTCCTTGAAACGTTTCGGAAGGAAAATCTCCGCAGTTGCATTTAAACTATTGAAAACTGGAAATTAAGCATGAATAGAAAATACTAAACAGAATTAAAGAAATCTAACTAGAAAGCATATAAAAACCTCCTTTAGAAGAAGGGGCCCTCTGCTGCTAAGTTGGTTGACTCCTAGCTTGTCATAAGTGCAATCAAACCAGCATTTGATCACTGAACTTCTTTATTGATAAACTCACAACTCTATATCCCATTCCGTCTCAAGCCTTGTTACAAAACATTCTATAATTATTTCTCTTCTCCTATTTTTTTTACATCCTTGATAGGAGAAAGCTTCTCCTATTTATACAAAAATATGAGAAGTTATCTCCTTAATGAGAGTCCATGAATCTCTCTCTCTGTCTCTAGAGTTATAATCAAAATATGAAATGATAAGACACATGTCTTTTCAGAGTTTCAATACAAATAAGAAATGAGACACATATCTTCTTAGAGTTTCAATACAAAAAGGAAATGAGACACATATCCTCATGATCCCATGATCTTCTCCACTCAAATTCGAATTTGGTTTTGGGAGGCCACTTAAAGGTCTTTTAGAAGATTTATTTTGACCTACACATGGCATCAATCTCATCCCACTTGTTAGGTATAAGCAAAGTATATCTTTATTGTATTGCATCATGGTTGGTTCTTGTGTGACAACCATGATTGTGTTTGTATGCAATCATCTTTTGAGTACTTTTGAAATGCCATTGTATGCTCATAATAATAATGTAATAGTTAATATCTTTTGGAAGTATGTGGGTTTCTAAATGTGATATGAACATGGAAAAGTATGAATATGAATGTATTCCTCCACCCCCCCCCCCCCCCCCAAACTGATGGTATTGGCAATTTTATGAAATGAGGAAGAGAAATGTTTTTTCCAAAAATTATGATTCTAGATTTTGAGGAATTCTATGGTAAAAATGTTAGAAAATGAAGTACCTTAACTTACCCTTTGAAAATGGATGAGCTGCATGTGTGGTGGCTGCAAAATTTTGATCATAATCTTCTTCAAGTGGTTGTACAAGTTATGGAGAAAAGAGTAAAGATGTATTTTTATTGCTTCTACTAAAGTTGTTGAATTTGTTGCGGAATGGTGTTGATTCTACTACTGTCATTTGATTATGTAGCTGCATATTTTCTTCATTTGCTCCAAAATGCTAAAAATGATAGTCTTAATGTCTTCAAAACTCATCGGCACAATTCCTGCTATGTGAATAGATGTTCTGATGTCGAACATAGCAAAAAAATGTTTGACTTAGAAGCCATTAATGGATGCCACTAGTTAACACGAGAACTCCCACCATTGATGACAATGAGAGTCAAGGTGCCCAAACACATCTTGCTAGGTACGAATAATTTTGTTGTTGTCAAGTACCTAGAATATTTTATGAACAAGGGACATTAATGTATTCCCATTATTCGTCGACAAGAAGACTTGCCATTAAGACATGCAAGCCTCAAGGTGTTTTTGCAAGGAACTTAGACCCAAAGGACTATGGACTCAATAATTTTTATTGAATCAAGGTTTATTTGCAAAATGAAAAGGAGAAGGAAAATGGAAATGGAAGATGAAAATGGAAAATGACAATGGGAAATAAGCATGTAGGTGAGCTTCTTGCTTTTATTTGTGGAGTAGACAAAAAGTAATGGAAAGTGTATGTGAATGAAGGAAAATGAACAACTGAATTTTTCTTGGAAAATAACTGTGGCTTGCTTTGAAGTTCTTGGTTGGATTTATAATTAAAAAGGGAGGAAGAGTAATGGTCTTGATGAGTATGGATGTGGACTTGTTCTTATGTTTCTCATGACATTGGTCTTTTGAAGACCAATTGTCGTCACAATTTAATCTTCTTGTTGATCATTCAATCATCCTAAACCTGCAAAAAAAACTTGACATAAAGAACATAAGTGTGTTCAAAAAGAAGTAGCTAATTTCTTTCTGATTCTTACGCAAAAATTAAATGTCAAATGAAACAGATTAAGATAAATCAAAAAGTTTTATATTCGATCCAATTCATGATATCGATAACAATCCATTTTTAAAGAATAACCATGAAAAATAAATCAACTCCCTGTTGTCGGATGACTTCATGCACTGTGCTTAGTAAAACAATTGGCATCACAAAGATTCGTTGTGTCCTGCAAGTTAAAACTTCATAGAAAAATACACAATAACAATATTAATGTCAAATGTTCACAAATCATCTAAATAATCTTCCAATTGTTCTGCAAGCCATTATTAAGACCTTATATCATTACATTATTTCTATCGAATGCTTTTACCTTGTAAAATAATGAGCCATTGGTTCAAAAGTGAACATCCACTCCTCTCATTGTCTGTAAGCTGTCAACTGAGCGTACACGTTTTGGAAACAAAAGACTTGAAATATTTTTTTTATTTTTATTTTTTAATTAAAATGTTTAAGTTTTGTTTCAAAAAAAACATATATACATATATATTTTTAAACAAAACAATTTATTAAAAAAAACAAAAAACAAATTTTTATTTTAGTGTTCTTTCCCTTAGCTTCATCATGATCCATGATCCCAAAAGACACTGTCAAAATCATGAATTCAAACTTTCGAGCAGGTAGCAGGCAAGCAGTCATGATTCAATTCCAATATTAAAACAAGGATTGGTAATTCCTCCATCCACCACTGCTGGACTCTGTAAATGTTTGCTTGTTGTGTATCTTGCAGATCCATTACTTGAACAGTTCATTGCCTCTTTGAAACACGCATAGAAGTGGCACTTCTAAATAGGAACAACTAATGAATGCTCGACACATAGGTAGGACAAAATCATGTGGATCAAGCAGATTTTGATTTGAATTCATCCACATTGAGTGTGCATTGTCGTATGGTTTGAATGCCACAACAGAATTTCATTTTGATTTGCATTCTCCCACCTCGCTGAAACTGTTCACTGTGTATATATAAAATCATTTTTTTTCCACGCAGACAACAAAATAGGGCTCTGACGAACCACAAAGGCCTCTCTAACGGTTTCAAAATCTAGAAAATTATTTCTGGGTTACTAAATTACCCCGTTCCCGAAAAAACCCATGTCATGGATTTTTCAAATGTGCCTTGGTTTGCTCAGAATTTTCGTTTTAAAATTGCATGTCAAAAATAGTTGCGTTTTTTTTTTTGGAAATGCTCTTATGCTAAAATTAATTTTCAGATTTGTTTGGTAGATCATCAACCTACCTGTCTATCTATCAAAGCAACATGTCATTGAGAGATTTTATTTAAACTCTTCCATTGCCCTTCAACCCTTGAATTCTCCATCATTTTTGTGCATTGAAGCCGGCTTTTGCAGTTCTGGATTCCCAATTTCGATTACAACAATGACCGTTTCCTGGAAGGTTTTTCATACTGTGGATGTAGACCATTCATTTCACCGGGAGAGGAAAGAGGATGCACCGTACCTAGGGAGCTGTTCTACTCCTAAAACCAATAAATGTTTTTCACTGTAAGAGACAAAGTTGACATGGACTGGAAAACCATCCATGTGGCCAGTCTATTTGCAAAAACTTAAAAACCAAGAAAGGGTATTTTGCAGTGTTGTTGTGTCATCTAGTACAGTCTCAGCATTAGAGAAAACAGATTTCAAAAAAAAAAAATCAAAATGGAATGAGAGTTTCAGTTGGTCATGATTCCAGGATATCAGCATATTTTCTTCAGGTTGTTGTAGCTCGTGGCATTGCTGGGCCAATTCAAATGACACCTATTTGTAATTTTTCCAACCTCCTAGCGAAAATCTTCTTGCCGACTTCAATGCAATTTCTGAGTTTTCCCAGTATTAAGCAAATTCTAGACTTTGATGTCGAGCGCTACATCTTTTCCTTATCCTTTGGTTGTTCTTCAAGCAACACCTGATGCCGTCATCAAAATTTCAACAATCATTCGTATCAAACCAAGCCCAAAGGCCAATTTTGTTGGTTTTTAGTGGTTTATTGATTCTTTTTTTTTTTTAAGAAATTATAAAGAAAATGATTTTTATTTTTTTTCTTAAAATTTATTAATAAAGAAAATGAATATGGAAAATTTTATTTTTGTTATATATATATATATATATATATATATATATATATATATATATATATATATATATATATATATATATATATATTTAAAAATATACATATATATTTTATTAAACAAAACAATTTATTGAAATTTGGAATTTTTCAAACTTTTTTTTTATAATTGATTTGTTAATAAAATTATATATGTTATATTTTCAAAAATTTAAAAATATACATATAGATTTCATTAAACAAAACAATTTATTGAAATTAAAGTTTTTCATTTTTATTTTTTAAGTTTATTGCAAAATTAAATCAAATGAAATGATGAAAAAAAAATTTTAGCTGTGGAATTGCATTTCGTAGCTAATATTTTGTTTTTATTATTATTATTATTAATATAAAAATTATTTTTCTGATCCTCCAGATCACAGAAAGTGCAGGAGGAAAGCATACTCGAGAAATTATTAATTGAAAAAAAAATAGATGTAAGAAATAAGGTCTCCTAATTACACTTCCCCGGCAATGGCGCCAAAATGTTTAGTCAATTTAGTGTCCTAAATTGCTAACATAAATTATCGACCAGGGCTAGTAAACTGATGAAGTGTGGTGCACTATATGTGCTTAAGAAACCTACTCTTTACTTCGTTGTTTTGTATTTTATGTTGTTTTTAGGGGGGTTTTTTGTTCTTTGAGATCTAAGGATGGTTAATCTAGAATTATGAAAAGATTTAAGTGAATCTAAATTAATTTTAGAATGAAGAAAAGGAAGTGTACTAAAACTAATATAATTTTCATAAAATCAAACCAAAATCTAAGAGCTTGTTTAAGACCTAGTTTGAAAATCAAAGCATCTATCTATTTGATTGGTTAATCCTAATCCATGGATATATGACTAAACTAAGATTGGAAGATAGAGTGAAAGAAAGAAAATGTATCAACTATTGTACTTTAGGTTGTCTCAACATTCAATTATTAGGTCAAACCCTATTGAGATGAAATCAACTGTTTGTACTTTAGTTGCTAAGGCCTAAGATAGAAAATAGAGAATGCTATTGAAAATTACCTAGGATGTGTTTAGTTACTCCATTTACCCAATATATAGAGAGTGACCCCTTTGTGGTAATGTTTTTAAGCAACCATTACATTTGCCTAAGCTAAAGAACTACAATAACTTTGTAAAATGAAATAACTCAAGTACTGCATCACGTCTAATCATTTAACCATCCTTGCTTAGTATGTTCAGGTTAATTTCGTTCAGAATGGTCTTTAAGAATATTTTTTGTTGCAATGAAATGAGGATCTTGTAATTAAAACCAACTAAATGAATAATTGACTTATCAGTCTCATCCAACTGTGAAGTTTTTGACCTCTTGAAATGGCTTCGGAAAAATCAATTACACCTTTAGTTCTTAGCAAGAAAATAACAATAAACAAAATGTATTCTAAAACCAACTAAATGAATAATTGACTTATCAGTCTCATCCAACTGTGAAGTTTGTGACCTCTTGAAATGGCTTCGGAAAAATCAATTACACCTTTAGTTATTAGCAAGAAAATAACAAGAAACAAAATGTATACAACCACTGCAGACATTTTAACTATTCAATGTAAGATTTAATAAATGGGAAAATGGATTTCATAAATGCTTAATTAGACACAATTGAAAACTATCTTCTAATGAAAAAGGGTAAAAACAAGAACTACAAACTATGTTTCTCAACACTTCAATCTTTTTATTCCAATTCTGAAGACAGAATCCACCTCCTTTAAAATATTTCTAGAAGCAAACTTCATAGTTTCATTACCAATATTGAAAACTGGAAATGAAGCATAAACAGAAATGACTGAACAGAATGAAGAAAATCTAACTAGAAAGCATAATAAAAACCTCCTTTATAAGTAGGGGCCCTCTGCTACTAAGTTGGTTGACTCCTAGCTTGTCAGAAGTGCAATCAAACCATCATTTGATGACTGAACTTCTTTATTGATAAACTCACAACTCTACATCCCATTCCATCTCAAGCCTTGTTTCAAAACATTCTATAATCCTTTCTCTTCTTCTACTATTTTTCACTTCTTTGATAGGAGAAAACTTCTCCTATTTATACAAAAATATGAGAAGTTATCTCATTAATGAGAGTCCATGAATCTCTCCCTCTATCTCTAGAGTTATAATTAAAATAGGAAATGATAAGGCACATGTCTTTTTAGAGTTTCAATACAAATAGGAAATTAGACACATATCTTCTTAGAGTTTCAATGTAAAAGGAAATGAGACACATATTCTCATGATCCCATGATCTTCTCCACTCAAATTCGAATTTGGTTTTGGGAGGCCACATAAAGGTCTTTTAGAAGCTTCCTTTTGACCTACACATGGCATCAATCTCATCCCACTTGTTAGGTATAAGTATATGCACATTATTTTCTAATTTTTAACCACAAATTCACTTAAATATGCTAAGAATTAATAAAGTTTGGAAAAACATAAGTGTAACCCAATACTAGTAATGGTAAGATAAATGTAATGAAATGGAGGTGGAGTGAAGGTGGTAATATGGAAATATAAGTGAAAATGTAACGGAAGTGAATGACAATTTCAAGGTCCAACAGTCTTCCTTAATTAATAGATGAATAAGAGGGTAGAGGGACCCATAAATCCCACCACTTCTTAATGTGAATGTGGATCAATGCATCTAGATCAGGTCAATATGAATAAACCACTTCTTGGTGTGAATGTGGGTCAATGCATGTGGATGGGGTCAATTTGACCAAATCAATAGCGCAGTCATGGAGGTAGTGGAGACAATGGAGGACAACGCAGTCATAATGGAGGTTAGTGGTCATGTGTGTAGCATCATTATTGTGTGGGGCCAAGAGGGTGAGGGCTCACAAGCATATAAGGAAGGGGATGGAAGCCATAGAGAGCATTTTGGATTATTATTATTTTATTTTCGTTCACGACTTGAGCACGCTTGAGATATTTAGCCAAGTTTGCAGTGTTGTTTAGCACGAGGGTGTCTTCGAGAGGAGATCTCAACCTCATCCTCGAGAGACTTCAAGTGCCTACTCAGGAGAGGATTATTGTTACTCATGTGAGTTGATCTCATCATCCGGTATTCAAGCCAGTTGCAGACCCTCTAGTGTTGCACAGTCACTCAGTGACTTACATAGTCCAGTAGCAGAGTTCATCAGAAAAGGGTGAAATTCCATAGCATTTATGATTGGAATCCATTGAAGGGATCAACCCTTAAATAGCTAGGCTTAGGAGTACTTGCCACTATTCTATCTTTCAGTTCAACCCATATTTTCGCATACCCAATAGTTATTTATTATAAACCCTTGGAGGGTGATTTTCTGAGGTCAGCCAATCTGGAAATCCTTTCTAGGTTATTCAGGGTTTTTGCCATAGAGTCTGGATTCTAAATCCTGGATTTTTATGAGCATCAGAGCATCCCCATATACGCAGTCCTATTCACCTAGCAGCAACATTTCCAGTAGGGTAGGGCAAAGGGAGAGCTCTAGCAGCGTAGCAGAGAGCAGTGTTTTCAATGGGAGAGATTGAGGCCATTCGAGCCCGCTTTTGTAGGCTTGAGTGCTATATATTTTGAAGCATTGTTGTATTGTTTTCACCTTCATATTAATAAAATGGCTCAGCTTGTTATCACCAAAATCATACCTGATTTGTTGTTGATCATACAATCTCAGTGTAACTATTTCAAACCAATCTTGTGATTGAGGCTTAGCGTCCTCAATTTGAGAGGGCTCTCTCAAGGGTTAATGACATTGAATAAAGATGTAGAAAGATGGCTAACTCTAGGTTTTATGTATTGGTTTTATATCTTTGTAGGTTGAAAAGATCAAAGCTTACTACCATTGGGCTATGGAGTCAGTGAATAGGGCTCTCAATAACAAAAGCTTTCCTTGTAGAAGCTGAGGCTTGTATATACTTCAATGAAAGAGTAACACATTCAGGAAAATCCCAATAACTTGAGTTTCAGAAGAAATCAAAGAATGTGATACATGAGTTCTGAGTTATGAGACGTCAAGGTATTGAAAAGGAAATATTAAAAGAAAATCACCATAACTCAATACTTAAAGGAAGTCATAGCATGAATAACCATGAATTCTGAGTAATAAGCATTAAGATATTGAAGAAAACCTTTCAACAATAGGACCTAAAACTCATTTGACCATAGTTTAATACTTAAAGGAAGTCAGAGAATGAACATCCATGAATTCTGAGTAATAAGCATTAAGAATATGGAAGGAAAAAATTTCAAATATAGGACATAAAACTCATTGAAATACACTAAGAATCTCAGGTCTATCAATATGAAAACCTCTTTGCATTACTGATCACAGTCATTTGCATAAAGCAGCAATTTTGCTAAAAAGTCCAACCCTTTGCTAATTCGACCCAGTGGCCTTTAATAAACCATTTACCACATGAGATGATCTCATCTTAGGGTAGATACATCAAATTTATAACTCTTGACACCTTGCATAACCATAAAACATCAAATTTATGACAAACAGACACTTATCCTACTTGACAGTCCTATTTCAACTACGACTCAAACTCTTCATTAATATCTTTAAAAACCTTATCTATTTTAAATTACATCATTTTCCAAGTGTATCATCACATGGTCGAATTTGGATGACAGGCTTCAGTTCTTCATGACCACTTTGCTGACCTCCACAAAAGTAGGAAACCAAACCCTATTTTTTAGGCATAAGATTATTTTCCTTCTTTGAACATTCTGACCATCATTTAAACTTTATTTCGTGGTCCTTGGATATTGGAGATTATATTAACATGTCTCATCACTCATCCTAGCCTCCAGCTGTCCAAAAACCGCTGCAAAACTTGTTCAAAAGGCTGTAATTTATGGCGTTATGAAAACACAGCAGTTTCGTAGCGCCTTTTGTAGCGCTGCCATTTCAACCTTTTTTCTTCAAAAACTTGGTTCTTTCCTTATGAAACATTTTAATCATCCTTAAATACATCTTCCATAACAATTACAGCTCTTAAATCATCCTTTAACCCCTTGAAAAATGACCAAAAGGCAGCTACAGTAGTTTCGTAGTGCTTTTATGCGTTTTTACACTATATGTGCTACGAAACTGCTAAGTATGTACTTTTGTCAAAAAATTTGCCAAGTGAAAAGTATTATTGCCCAAAAACTCAAAATATTACTTATCTCATCGTCTAAAAACCACAGCAACCATATACTAACTTCATTTTATCTTTTTTGAGGCATTTCTTCTCCATTTGCAATAGGTTGGCCTATTGGTTTTCCTGTTTTTTCCTAAAACATAAGTCTTGGGACATAGCCTATATCTCCTACTCCATGATGTCTTTTGAGAAAATAAAGGAGGTTGTTATAGGCCATTATGTCTTGAATAAAAACCTATCTTGGTTTTTTGAAACATATCTCCTGTTGTCCAAAAACTATCGTTGAAAAACATGTGTAAAACAGGAAAACTTTGTTTCTGAAAATAGGGCTTCAAAGAAAGCCTTGTATATCCCAACTGATAACACTTGTGAGAAAAGTGAGAGAGGTTTTTTTAGTTGGGGCTATGATGAAGACAAATTTCTTAAATAATTCCAAAACACTTTCTCATTTGGCCAGAAACTGAACTTGAAGTTGACTACTAAACAATCATGTACAGGACAGTTTCGTAACAGCAATTTCATAGCGAATTTTAATTTATCAATTTCTACCACCTCCTAATTAATTTGAATAAACTGAAAGATTTTTTTGTATTTAGTTCTATTATGAAAAAAACCTCTTTCATACTTCCAAAATTCGTTTTCAATTACTCTGAAACCGCCTTTGAAGTTGACTAGTCAAAGTTAGAAAAAACAGAGTTTTGTTGTTTGCACTACGAAACTATCAGCACTTTCGTAGAGAAAATCAACTTTTTTGAACTAGTGGTGCTACGAAAATGAGGTTTCTTAGCTAATTGACAAGTTTTGACATGAAACTTTAGGAAATGACCCACAAATGGAAATTATGGATATTTGACAATGAATGGACCTTAAAAAAGACTTTATTTGAACTTAAGGATGGGCTTTGAACTTATGAAAATCTAACCTACCCTTGATCAAATCCTAAATTGACTTCTAAACCCAGTTTTGAACCATGACCAAAAACAAACTTGACACAATGATGTTTTAAAAAAAAAATTGGGTGATAACACAACTGTTATGTCTATTTTTATGGTGTTTTCATTTTATTTCCATATGGTTGTAGTTTCTAGTTTATTGTGTTTTATATTACTGTATTTTCCTATTTGGAATATTACAAATGATATGATTCTTCTTAATCAAGCTCAGTTTGGGAAAGTTGAAAAATCTCTTGTTCTTCGTGAGTAATAAAAATTGTTTCATCATCATTAATACCCATCAAATTGATCTGGTTATCTTCTACCTCTTCTACTATTTACCCATCATCATTAGCATAATTCTCCTGAAATGGAGGTCTAATTTGTTGATAAGGGCCCCTTTGTTCCCTCTATTTGATTTTGGGAGGATTTTTTCTAAGATTTCGAATACGATTTTAAGGTGCATGCTGATTTTCTCTAAGAGCTTCCCTTTCATTTAGATTAATCATTTCCATAATTCTTTAAATTGTTCTAACTAATTAATCAATTTTGGCATCAGCAGAAGAATTTGAGGGTTATTGTTTCATGGTCACTCTCCTTTCAGTCCTAATTATGACCCTCTTTGCTAACATATTTTCTTCTACACTCACTACATCCCTTTGCATTTCTTCTAATGTTTTTAATACATGTCTACCTCAAAGCAATACGGGAATTTAATTAAGGCCAAACCTTCTGGTGCCTTAATGTTACAGGAATTGCATTGTATACGTTGTTAAATGTAGTGCAATAGTCTTGTACACTTTCCCCTGGTTCCTTCCTAATTCTTTCATACTCAGATAAAATCTGAAGATGGTTCTTTTTAATTTCCCACCTATTAAGGAATGTTTGATGGAATGCAGGGAGATAGCAGCAGGCATAGCTTTAAACCATTTCCTAACCTCTCCAATGAGACTTTGTGCAAACAACCTCATTTTTACATTTTTTTCATCGACTTCCTAAAGGTAAAAACTATCATTCATCCTATCTACATGATGTTGGCCAGTGATAGGTCCAGTTCCATCAACTTGTGGAATCCTAGTCTAATAGTCTTGTGGCATGTTTTCCAAAGGAGCTTGAAGAACAAGAGGAGCATATTTGGCTGCCATTATAGGGATATGAGGATGAACAACATGGGGATTGATCAAAGGTGGTTGTTGGATGAAAGGTGGAAGCTGAATCAAAGGTGGAAGTTGGACTCAAGGCTAAGGTTTTGGTGAGGATAAAGGTTGGATTGTAGATGAATATTGGGGAGAATATGCGGTTTGAGTTTCTTGATGAGAAACTACTAGAGTAGTAGTGGAAACTACAGAAGGGGTAGGACTAGCTTATCTAGAATGCACAAATTGTGATGAGGTGGATGATTCTGCAAAATAAGTCAAGGCAGGGAGTTCAACAGACCGTTGGACATAAGCCTCATGAACAGAAATGTCAAGACCTGAAACTAGACCTCGCAATTTATCAACATCCTGAATAATATGAAGGTAAATATCAAGTTGGGTAGACTGTACTTCAAAAGAATGATGCCTTAATGTAGCTTGTTCTAACACTATTTGATCTAAAAAGTTGGCTAACTTAGTTCTAGATAAACTATGTTCAAAAGGTAATTCAAACTCAATGTCTTGTAGAATAACAAAGTCTTTTGGGAGTGAATCTACTCTATGGCAAGGACTTCTACTTCCTTGGCTCTTTGTTATGTTTTTTCTTCTCAGTAGTTTTTTAGGATCATCAACAATAACTACAGGCTTTGGATCAGGATGAGATCTAGTGTAAGCTCTTTTGGGAGCTTGAATTGAAAACTAAGGCACACAAATACTTATTAATTACAAAAAGGAAAAGGAAACAATCTCCTGAAATATTCCTAACATACATTTTTTTAACCAGGGTTATGAATTCGAAGAAAATTTCAATATTTTCAATTTTTTTCCCCAATATGGTCATCATTATGTTATCATTCTGTAATTTATGATATTGCGAGAATAAAAAAAGAGGGCAACATCAAAACCACTTTGGAAGCTGGGATCTAGCCCTGCCAGCTTCAGAGAGGGATATCTCTGTAAATTTTAACTTTTTTTAATGAATTTTAGGCTAGTTACAATTGTACTTGATTGTTTGTTTGATTTTGAATGTTTGATTGATTAAATGGCTATATTCCCATTGGGATATGGAGTCAAAATATTTAACTGGATCTGCATCAATGTTTGAAAGAGTCTCACAGGGAAAGCTAGGTTGCATTAACTGGATCTTTTAAGATTTTAAGTGAATTATGAAAGTAGAAGAAATGTGGAATTCAGTAGAGATTGAAAATCAATTAAGTATTCTTCAATCTGACTTCAGTGGAAAACATGTAAATTGAAAACAGCCACAATAAGGTGTTCTATTAGCGTATCCTATTCATCATAGTTTATGTTATCCAATTAAGATTTTCATATTTACAGAGAAAGGAAAAACAATTAAATAACACAGTTACGCGAAGAAACACATAACCAGTGAATACACCACATGAATCCTGTGAAAAGTCCTTGTATTATTGAGGCTCCATCAAAATGGAAATTACAATGCTCAACAGAAAAATATACTCAATAATCAACCCATAATACTTCGAACAATGAAATACAACTACATCAACTAGAGGAAGAGCTTTTTTTTTGCTGTCGGCACTTTGCCTGAGCCCGCACTACTGCGCTCTGTCTGTGGCACCCTAGCAGCTGGTTGTTGCTCCTGATTGAGCATGGCCCCTCCAGAGTCCTCCCCGGAGGTGGCCGCTTCTTTGATCCAGGCCCAAGCCTTCTTAGCTCTCATCAACTCCTTGGCCCCTCCTCGCCCTAGGCCGGCGATCTCCAAATTTGTGAAAAATATTGATGGACTGCAGGAGTTTGTTCTTCCACCTTCTCTCCCTCGCATGGCTACCCTTTCTCTTGTTGAGAAGGGCCTCATCAATCAATTCACCGGACTCTGGCCCTAGCCGAAGACTATGCAAATATGGGTTGAGCGCAACTAGTCTGACAAGATCAACGGAAAAATTTCCATTCGATTCTGCAGAAGGGGATATTTCACCTTCCACTTTGAAATGAAAGAATATAAAGACCCGATCTTCATAAATGAACCCTATTTTATGGACACCAGGGGCTTGTACCTCAACAAATGGACGTCGTATTTTGATCCTGAACTTGATGTTCCAAATGTTGTACCTATCTGGGTGTGCCTTCCGCACCTCCCTTTACACTGCTGGGGGGATGATTCTATCCGAGCCCTTGGGAATGCAGTTGGAAAATTCATTGATAGAAGTGAGCCAAAGGATAACATGCAAGCCTGCGGTAGGATTTGTGTTGAGGTGTATCTGGGCAAAGGCCTTCCCGAGGCTATCAAGCTAAAAGTAGATGAATGGACGCATATTCAGCAACTCAACTATGATCAGATCCCGTTTAAATGCAAGGTATGTCACAAGTATGGTCACTTTGCTAATCGTTGCTGAAAATTTATTGATGTTGAAAGCCCGGAAACTGATTCACAATGGGAAACTATGAAGTAAAATAAGACCTCCTCTAACCCTAAGAATAACACCCCTGTTGCGCCTCCTCCTAAACCTAACCATTTACCCTCATCTTCTCCCAATATCCCAAATCCAAACCATCAAGTTGTTGCACCTTCCTCTCCCCCCCCCCCAAATCTATGCTAGACCAATCCAATCCATTTTCCTGCGTCTCTCCCCCCGATGAGGATCCCCCCCTTCTTACCCCTCTCTCCCAACCTGACTCTCCTCGACCCTCTCCCTCCATATCTGGCCCTCCTTCCTCCTCCCAAGATGCCTCTTATGTCCGAATCACAAGAAACTCTGTGAAGGAGCATGGAGAAACTCTAGAAAACTCTAAAAAACATGGCCCTAGAAGGAAATCTTCAAAGCAGCACTGTGATGAAAACACTCAAAAGGATATAGCATTGGGAACACAGAACCCCATTGAAAATTATATATTGGGACAGAATAGCAAGGATACATGACAAAAGGAACAAGGAGGGAAAGCAGCTCTCTGAACATCCTTTTTGTAATTATGAAAGTCCTCTCATGGAAAAACGGGGGTCTAGGGCATCCCTCCAAAACAGCCGCCCTAAGATACTTAATAAATCAAGAGAAACCGGAAATTATTCTCCTACAGGAAACAAAACAGGGAAATCTATAAATGAAGGAAATAATGGACAAAATGAAGCATTACGGTGGCACCCTATCTGAATGAAGGGGAGCCTCTGGTGGATTAGCCACCCTTTTGAATCACAGCATATGGAAACATAAAGACACTACAGTAAACTAGAACTGGATCAAAGTGACTCTAGAAAATTGTAGAGATCAGAAAGAAATCATAGTTTACAAATGTTTATGGCCCCAATCATTACAAGGACAAAGAACTTTGATGAAGCTCCATTAAAGAAGACATAGACAATGAGAACATTAGCAACATTATAATGGGAGGAGACTTCAATTTAATCCTTCACGCAAATGAGAAAAGGGGAGGCTGTTTCAATCCAGACCCTTCTCGAGACCAGCTTGAAGTCATAATGCAAGACCACGAGTTGGTTGGCATTGCCCCAAAAAATCGCAAATACACTTGGAGCAACAGAAGAATTGGGAGAGGAAATATAATGGAAAGACTTGACAGAATCCTAGTTGCAGTCACTCTCCTCTCATATTACTCCATCGCCACTGCCATCGTTCTCCCCTTTTTAGCCTCTGATCACTATCCCATCACCCTCACTTTTGGATATCATCGCTCTCTTGGCCCCATTCCCTTCAAATACAGTCCGCTCTAGAATGACATCCCAGAAGCAAACTAGCTGGTGCATAATACTTGGATGCAACACATTGAAGGTTCTACCTCCTTTGTATGGGAAACCAAGTTAAAAAAACTAAGTTGACCTTGAAGGACTGGGCCAAAACTCAATATAAAGAGTCGGAACATACCAAGATTGAAATTAAGTCCAAATTGGATGATGTCCACAGCAGCATCGAAATTCATGGCCTTAACCAAGATCGCCTCAACCAGGAAAAATATCTCTATTGGAAACTCTATAGAGCCAACAGAAAAGAGGAGGAGAAATGGTGAGTCAAGTCAAGGAATCTATGGCTTCAAGCAGGTGATAAAAATACTGCCTTTTTTCACAAGCAAGCCACAGTCCGGAAAGCCAAGAACAATATTTCCACCATCATCGATGCAGCTGGCCACATACAAACAGATCAAGAAGAAATTAAAAGCACTACCACCATGCATTACAAATATCTCCTAATAGAGACAAAAATTCCAGAATGTTACTTTGATCTATTGTAGCACCTTCTGACCATGATTATTGAGGAGATGAACAGCACACTCAACAAAGAAATTGACGAAGAAGAGGTCAAAAATGTGATCTGGGCCTTGCATCCGCATAAAGCACCTAGGCCAGATGGGTTTTATATCAGTTTTTAGATAACTTATTGGGATCTAATAAAAAAGGATCTTGTTAAAATGATACAATGGAACCAAAGGAAGAATAAAATTGGGGGCTACACCAATTCTACCTTCCTTTCCCTTATACCCAAAGAAAATCGCCCCTCCTCCTACTCTAGATTTAGGCCCATCTCTCTTTCCAATTCCTCCTATAAGCTTATCACAAAAATTATTGCCATGCACCTCAAACCACACCTTCACAGCCTCATTTCGGAAAATCAAGGAGGCTTCATATCCCAAAGGAAAATTACTGATTCCATCCTCTTTGTACAAGAAGCCATTCACTCAAGAATCTCACGCAAAGAAAAAGGATTTATTTTAAAGCTTGATCTTGTCAATGCCTTCGACAGGGTCAGGCATTCTTTTATCCTTGTTGTGCTCCAAAAAATGGGTTTTGATCTAAACTTCCTTGCTCTCATCAACTCTTGCATCTTTGGGCCTTAGATATCTCCTCTCATCAATGGCAGACCAGCTCACTCCTTTCAATCCTCTCGAGGTTTAAGGCAGGGATGCCCTCTTTCCCCCTACCTCTTCATCCTCATGGTGGAATCCTTTAGCAAGGCCCTGGAACATATGAGGCAAGTTGGCCTCATTACAGGCATCAAATTCAGCAACGGTGTTAAAATATGAATCATTCTCAATTTTAAGATGATAATAATCTGATGGGAGGAGCATCCAACATAATTGCTCCGCATTTTAAAATTGTCTTGGACAAATTCATGCTTTATTCCAGAGGTTTGATCAATCACCAAAAAATTTTCATTTATGGTTGGAATTCTACTAACCAAACCATACACAGTGTTGCAAACATCTTTGGTGTCCCTTGCAAATTGAATTGGGGCCACTTCACTTACCTGGGCATGCCTGTGAGCACTGGCCCTCTAAAGGCTGAAGTATGGAATGTCAATATTGACAAAATGAAGAGAAAATTTCAACAATGGGCTCATTATGGCTCAATCTAGTAGGGCACCTCGTCCTTCTTAAATATGTTCTTTCATATCTGCCCTTGTATCACTTCACGCTCCTTCAAGCCCCTGTTATCATCCACCTCAAATTTGAAGCTATCATTAGGCACTTTCTATGACAAGGTGGAAAGAATGAAAAAATAAAATATATCTTGTCAAATGGAAACAAGTAATCCAAGACTAGGAGCATGGAGGAATTGGAGTTCACTCTCCCAAGCTCCTGAACAAAGCCTTTGGAGGAAAGATTTTTTGGAGGCTAATCAGTGGGAATCAGGCTTGGTGGAAAAAATTCATGGAAGTAAAGTACCTTAACTCTACCTGGCCGCATCTTTTTTACCATGACATCCCTAATAGACCTTGTTCTAAAATCTAGGCTCTTTGCAAAAAATCCATTCCTTTTTTAGCCCAAAATCTCTCCGAAGTCCCCATGGTGGGTAACACCATCAACGTTGGGAAAGACCGAATTATGGGGCAAATTCCCATCATAGACAAACCTGGCACCCAACGCACCCTCTCACACTTCAGTAATATGGGCCTCAGCCTCTTAATTCAATTTTCCAAATGGGATGACCAATCACAAATCTGGACTGGTTGGCACTTTCCCAAAGTCCCAGCCCATCTTGAATCTGATCTTGGCAACTTCCAATCTCACCTCTATGGCTTATCTCCTTTAAAAAAAGACAGCATTTATGGTTTTCGATGGGACCCCTTTGGCTCAGCATTCACCATCAAAGTTGCTTACCAGCAACTCTGCAATGAATATTATCCTACACCTATTTGGCCCAATTGGAAAGCAGTATGGAAATTGGAAGCAATCCCCAAGATTAAGATTTTCATATGGACTCTCTTGAAAGAAAAAATTTTAACTTCAAAAAATCTCAAGAAAAGAGGTGTGCTCGGACCAAAAATGTGCCCAAATTGTCAAATTGCTGAAGAGACAGCTCACCATCTCTTCATTGGATGTCCCTTTGCTGCCCGTTGTTGGTCTGAGCTCATCCCTTCCTATCAGCCTTGCTGGTCGCACCATGGCTCCATTGCAGAGTTTCTCCATTCTTGGAAAAGTAGCTACCCTTGGGGGAAAAAGAAGAGCAAAATTTCGAAGACGGTTTGGGACACCCTGCCATATGTGATTTTGTGGAATATTTGGCTTACTAGGAACAGGAATATTTTCAAAAACAAAGAGTCTTCTTTTAGGAAAGTTTGTAGCAAGTCATGGAGTATCACCCTTGAAACAATCTCTACTAAGTGCAATAGCAGAGTTTATTACAGTGAACTCTGTGTTGAGGAAAGGAGTTTCCTTGGTGACCTTTGGGACAGAACTAACAGCGTTAACCCTCCCTCAAAGCAACCCTCCAGAACAGATACAAGTTGGAAGATTCAGCGCAAAGAATCGGACTTCACCGATTAGATAAATAACAACGCCAAACCTTCTTTTTTCTTTGATGGGGCTTCAAAAATGAATTTGGGAGTTACAGGTGCAAGAGGCATCATTAGGAGTGCGAATGGTATCATTCTCACAACTTTTGAATGGGGTCTTGGCACGCTCTCCAATAATAGAGCGGAGACCTTTGCCCTTCTCCAAGGTTTGTATCAGCTAAAGAAGCTCAACATTACAAATGCTATGGTTTTGTGTGATTCCTCCATCTTCATCAACTTGATGAATCATGATTTTCCAATAAAAAACATAGCCCTCCACTAGACAATCAGTAGATGTCGCAACCTTTTGGATGGTATGAAAGACACATCCTCCGAAAAAATAACAAGCTGTTCTTCTTGCCAACAAAGCTTGCGCTCGAATATCGAGGAAATTATTTTGCAATGATGTTCTAAATCTCGTTCCACTACCATGATCCTGCTACAGTCTGTCTACAGATCTTATCTGATCTCTCACTTAGGCCTCACTGTGCTCCTCTGTAATTTTCGTACTCTCACCATTCGCCTTCTCATGAGCTTATCTCTCTGGATATCCCCCAGAGCTATCTCCCTCTACATTCTTTGTTCTATTTATTCCTCTACTCCCTACTCCTTCTGTCTTCCCCTTGCCCCTTGTATGTGTGATTCTCGCCTCCCTCTATTGATTAAATCCTTGGACTCCCACATCTTGATCCCTCTCACCTGCGTGACTCTGTTGTGTTCAGCTATTCCAGCGCTATCCCCTCTTGCTTCATAGCCTTCCACCCTTGCATTTGTTGCCCTTCTCATCTCCTCTCCAAAGTTTCCCCCTTGTAGTTCTTGCACTACTCTACCTCCTGTGGATTTTGCACCTTCCCTCTTCTTAGCAATCGCCTCCAGCATGGCTCGCAGTGAAGATTGTCTCCACTGCGTGGATCTTCAAGCTAAGCTAGAGAAAATCAGAGCTCACCAAAAAATTCTTGATGAAAAGTTGCAAACGGAGGTCAAAATCTTGGATGAAAAACATGAAGCAGATGTTAATGTCTTTCTCCACAGGGTCACCTCTCTTCAAAATTAGTTTAATACTCTCTCCAAATGATGTACACATGCTGAAGAATCTGTGCAAATACTCAATACATGTTGGAGAAGCGCACCACTCCAAGCTCCAGTGCCAACAACATGAGAAATGCTGGCAATGAAGACAATCTTGTTGTTTCAACAGCGCACCATATTAGCCATATCAGCATTGATTAACCTGCTCTCTATTATTAAGCATGTCTTTTAAATTTGTCTTTCTTCTATCTTAGTTTGTCTGCATATATGCATTGTCTGTATTTCAGCTCTTCTCGAAAACTAGAAACAAAGGAAATGTAGCATTCTGCTGTAGCTACTTCCTCTACTGCACTGCAAGCAATCTAGCATGTAATCATGGAGTTTTTTCTCCTCTTTTTTGGAATACAAAATAGCAACCGATTATGTTAAAAAAAAAAATTTACTTCGAACAATGAAGTATTTATACTAATTTACAAAAAGGATTTACATAAACAATGTCTCAACCGACAGTGTATTATTAGTGTAATATTGAACAATAAAATCTTATTGTTGCAAAATAATAGGCTAGGTGGAGATGATATGGAACGTTGGCACTGTTTTGGAGGAAACAATTACTTAATGGACCTATTTCTGGGCTGTGATGGCTGGTGTGATGGCTGATGCGCTGGTTCATGATGAATGTTTCTCAATTACTAACTAATTCTGTAACTCACAGAGTTTATCCCATCAATATTCATCTAGGATAATCAATCTAATCATCTTTCAGTAAATCTCATCAACTTCAGTGTATGTGGAAAAAGTGGTCTTTACCACGAAGATGTGATTTACCTCATGCTGGATGAAGAATTCATTACTCATTGTTTATAAAAATGCTCTGCCTGTCATACCACCCTTGATGCTAGAAAATTTGGAGTTGTTCTTCGAAATATCCTTTAAATTCTTTACATAATATTCATGAGTTATCAATTTATCATTAATCACAAATAAAGAAGGCAGACCCTTCTGTGTTAAAGGCTCTATTCTAGTGAAAAACATGTTGACTGTTATCTCTAGACTGTGGCACTGTTCTTCGAGTTGAACAAATAGATTCTTCTTAGTAAGAATACTCTTCACTTCTACGATAGTTTATGTCCTATCAGCTACTCTCAAATCATCCAACTCATATATGTTTTATGAGTTTAGGAACTTGATGATGTTGGTTGATGTTGTAGGAATCTCCCCAAGTTCCTGTTTGATGTCTGTAATAGCATCAGTGGCTCTTTTTATCAGCCCCTTTTGTTCAAAGATGATTTTGATGTAGGGCCAGTTCTCATTAATGGAACTTATTGTATCTTCCTAGATGATTTCCTTGGCTTGGGCCAAGGTCTATCCTATTGTTGATTCTCTCTCTGACTTCTGCAATCTCTCTATCAATTTCTAGGCTCTTTGTGATTTTTTTGAATGAGATTCTTCACTCCTTGTTCTCTGGTCTTGCAATACTTTGACCTTATCATGTAGCTTCTTGATCTCTTCTTTCTGAATAGACATATTTTCCATTGCCTTTGTCAACTGCTCTACACCATCTTTTGTCTATGTAGTTTGCGTAGTGGAGGTTGTAGCTGTAGGAATGGTTGTAAGAGGTACAACATCTAATAGAACCATGGATATTTTTGTAGTATGCTCCTTTTCTTTGATTATCTTTTCCATTTCGGTCTCCATTTGTCTTATTTGTGCATTTTGCTCCATGATGAGCTTCATCATATCAGTTTTCTGGGTCTTTGTCTCCTCAATGTCCTTCGTGAGAGGATCTTGTGAGGCTGACAACTTTAGTTGTTTTCTCGATGCTTCTATGTCAGCATTATTCTTTTTTATTATCTCCTCTACAACCTTCATATTATAGGGATCATATCCTACCTTAACCACCAGATATTCTAAGGATTTATTCCTTGTATACTTAACAAGAGAAGAGATTTTTTCCATTTTTAATTGTGACTGGATATTGGACAAATAAACCTTCAAGTTGGAAAGATTCATTGTTGTGTTAGTCAAAGTTGAAAAAATCATTTCACCTGCCTGCTTGTGCATCTCCATTTGATCAATGGGATGAATGTCCTTTATGACGAATTCAAATGTTGTCTTCTTGTAGTTAGTTTTTGACTTTGGCTGAGGGATTTGGACCTCGAGGAAGGCCATCTGCATCTTACCTTTCTCAGAATCAAATGCTGACAACAACCTGCTTTGAGAATTGGAATTCTGCTTCTAGAATTGAGTATAGGTGTTTTTCTTCAAGATTTCATTTTTTTAATTTAATCTCTCTAAACCTGTCAAAGACTGTCTTCTCCTTCTCACCTTGGAAAACCTTAGTTGTTTGGATAGCCTGTTGTTGGTCATGTGATACTGAAGAATTTGTAGGAGAAGCAGTGGATTGGCCACCTACTTGAGAAGATGAAGGTGTTTCCTTGGTGACCACAACAACTTCTTGTTCTGAATCTTTGTCTTTGTCAGCTTTAGGATTCAGCTTAGTCCTTTTTTTGTACATTATTTTGAATTATTTTCTTGTAGTGATCAGTCACTGAAGGTGACTCTTCTTCTCTTTGTCTTTTATCTGCTTTTTCCTGTGGGACAGGAGTTTGTGATGTCGAAGTCGATACTAGCTACTCCTCAGCTTCCTGTAATATGTTCTCATCCCATTCTAATTGGTTCATATACTTTTCTATCTATGGCCTATGGGTGTGTATGTAAGGAGTAGTTTTATTCTCTACTCTGAGCTTTGGAATACTTCCTAGAGGATCATAGGACCAAGTAAAGCTCACGTTGAAGTTCATTTCTTTCAGTATCTTATCTGCTTCCTCACCTGTTGACCTGTTATTACGAATAAAGGGCCCAATTTGTGTTTTAATCCTAAAATGGGACTTATTCTTGGCTGATACAAAGTGAATTTCATCAACATTCAGCATCTGTCTGATATACTCCAGAGAAAAAATCCTCATTGGGAGGAATTTTGGGATTTTATAAGGAGCAAGCTCACACCCATATACTCTTATCTTTGTGTCATTCTGGTACAAGTACCAATCTCCTGTCTTGGCCTGATCTGACAAATCTAGTATTCTCTTTATATCTTCACTTATTCTTGGTTTAGTTGTACTGCTCAAAATGCTCATGGTTGGATGCATAAACAGTTCAATGAACTGTTTGTATGAAAATTCCTTCTGCTCTTTCATTACCAATGATGTCTAGAATATGACTGATTGCTAGTTTTTGTATTCATCAATCTTTTGCATGGAAAAATTAAATCCATCTGTGTGATAATAGACAAACATGTATACTAAAATAAAGGAGTATTTAAACACTTCCTCGATCTCAAATTTAATAAATTCATCATGGACGTTGTCTGTCAGGAATTGGCTGAAATTGAAGATGATTGATGGTTTATAGTCTGTGCAAATAATGGAGAGGAAGCCTAAAATGGGTTCATATATACACTTATCAGAATAATAGCCAAGAAGGTATGCAATGACTATTATAATATGTTTTTACTGATCATGGAAGATGGAGGAAGGGTATGGAGGGTTTTTCTTTGACAGGTGAGTATTTTCAGGTAGGAAAATGTCAAAGATTTTAGCTCTTTTGGAAAAATTGAGCTTCTGGTATAACTCATTGAGGGCTTCTAGGGAGAAAGGGGTACCATCTTCTGATCAATTTATTATGTAGTGATGGTGAAAAGGATTTCACCAGTGGGGGAAATGATGGCTCTTTGACTGGGGATATAGCAGGCTTGACACTTTCGGATAAAATCAAGGGCACTTTATGTGTGGGGGAAGATATAATGAGGCAAATTGGACTCCCAGAGTCCAATATCCATAAGATTTATCAATATACTTATCTTCTAACCAACATTACATTTCAAACAGTTCAAATTCACACAGTGTCTCATTAATTTTGTAATCTTTGTCAGTTAGGGGAACATGATCTAAATCTAGGGGAAGGTAGACCAAGGGATTGAATGGTTCCTCCTAGTTTTTCTTTTTAGGAGGCATATTAAATGGTTTTTAGAAGAATTCAAATGGAATTGGAAAAAAAGAGGTTTATTGGGCATGCGCAGGAGATCTGTAATTGGTCGAAGGAGGAAAGGTAAATGCTGTCACTTTGTTTGAAGACAAATCAATGGATAAAACTAGCGCACTGTAAACCTGTAAAGCAACTGAATTTGCAAGAAATAAATCATAGTAAAGGTCGAAAGGGTTATTATAAGAAAATCTAGTTTTCAGTTGAATATGGCGCGGATCCATTAATTTAACGGTCAATATTCTTAATTAAATACGTTAACGAATAAAATACTGCGGGAATGGATTTGATTGGTAATGGATAGATGATGTGGCGATACGGGAGTGGCGGAGGTGACATGTAGGGCTGACGGTATTAAGGACGCAGGGAAGATGGTTTTTAGGGGGGTACCAAGTGGTAAATGGTTTAGGCAGAGGGGGGTGCGAACAGCCGAGAGGAGGCCACGTGGTCATGGGTCCAAGCGAGAAACTTCTTTTTTCGGACCCCTCGGGCGGTAAAGCTAGGATGGGAAGGGGGGTCGAAGGCTGATGAGGGTCGTCGATCGAGGAGCGGGTGGATCAGATAGAAGATAGGTGCCAGTTGTTTAATGTCAAATGATGTGATGGCTTGTCAGGTATCTATCCTTATAATTGGAGTGGAAAACTTAGGATATATAGCAAATAGCCCAAAAATTTCATTCATGCGCCCAATTTGAAACTTAGGATAAAGCGATTTTGTCACTTATCCCCTTTATGTGCCAAATACATACTGAAACGAAACTTAGGATAAAAGCATTTTAATCATTTTTTCAAAGCCCAAAACATTTCTACCTACACTTCGAATTTTCTATTCCTTTGCTAGACTAACATTTTTTATTTCTTTCTTCTAGGGGTGCATTTAGATTAGCAAACCCATATCTCTTTTTTTATGAAAAATATAATCTACTCTATCACTTATTTATCCTATTGATTCAGACTAAACAGTTGAATCAATTTCATTTTCTACCTAACTATTGATTTACCAAGATTAAATTGTCTGGCAAATCTTTATTCTCTAACCTAATTTACAAAAAAAATCGCAATTGTTCAACCATGATTAAGTTGTATGATTTGAACAAATAGCTAGTCATTGTGGCATTTTTAAACAAGCTGCATACAACCTTATTTGATTTTGACATAAAGAAAACTATCTTTCAGTAGTGGCATTTGAATTTGAAGCACTTTCAGTGTTATTTTCTCTATTTTTTTCTTTTCTGGGGTTATGATTTTATTTTTATTTTTATTTTATGTTTTCAAATTTTCTTTCTTTTTGTCTTTTTGTCGTTATTTATTTTTTAGATATACCCTCTTTTCATTTTTCTTTTAGATATATATTTTGGAAATCATTTGCATATTGAAAATTATTTACAATGTAAGATTACTTAGAAAAAATACTCAATCACCTTGAGATCCTATAAATTATAGGATCGTAACATAAGACACTCCTGGGCAGGGTCCTAAAGGAAAATCATGAGGACCGCAATGACATCGTCTCCTTTATTAATGAAATTTAGTGAGTTCAATGCCCCCATCACTCTTATCTCATCATCGTGGATGTCCAATTAGCACACATAGAAGGCCATGTCCAATGTGGCCTGAAACCTCCAACCCCAGCAGGTACCAATGCTAAAAATCCGAACCCAAACACTTCATGAGATACTTGATGTCACATTCAACCTTTTGGCTCATGTCTTTTATTTTCAGTATTTAAGTTTATTTCAGTAGTTATGAATTTAGTATTAACATGTTTTTACATTTTAATAGACATAGACTATTGTCCATTGTTAGTAGTATTGGTTTCCCTTGTGGCAAACTCTAACATGGCTCAGTTTAAATAGTGATATATTGTTTTGTATGGTTTTTGTGTGTGTGTGTGTGTGTATAAAAAGAAAGGAGCCGAAGTCATAAATAGATAGATTCTAATAATTAAAGTGTTGAAAATATAAATGTTAATGTAAATTTTCCAATTCGTGCCAAAAATGTGAATGCTAATTCAGAATTTTTCAAATCATGTTAAAAATGAAAATACAAAATAAACACCAAAAATGTTGAGCTTGGTGTTGACAAAATAAAAATCAAAATGCCTTCCATAGAACCACAACCCTAGAGTCCCCTCCATAGAACCATAATCATAATGGTAATAATTTAAGCTATTGAATAATTAAAATTAAATGTTTTGGATTTGGAAATGATATATATAAACCCAAGCATTGCTATCAAAATATCCTACATAGTAAAATGATATTGATACCAACATTACTTCTAGAAAAAATATTTATAAGCCCTTGCATTGTTACCAAAATACTCTACATAGTAAAATGGATTTGATAGAAATGTTGGGTTTAAAGGGGATATCTAAAATCCAAAGCATTGTTGTTAGAATACCCTACATAGTAAAATGAGATTGATAACAATGTAGAGGAAATATACATGGTGATGGAAACTTATTTTTTAATAGACATTGCAATGAAGCATCAATCTTATTCAAATTAATATTTACAAGACTTAACATTACTTCACTAGAAACCAGGTGTTACTAATAAGAAGGTGGGAATAAGTTCAATTTATTGGGAGCTTACTCTACAGAAGTCCATGGGACCAGGGAATAGAGCTACCACCGTAGCTAGTACCGGCTTACTCTGCGGAATAGAGTATTACCACCTTACATCTTCAATTACCTTTATTTTTCACCACCAAATAAAATCAAAATTTTCTAATTAGGTGAAAGAAAGTATTTATTATATTTTTTAATAAAAAACTTAAAAAATTAAAATGAAATAAAATAAAATCATCAACAACAAAAAAACAAACTAACTTTTGAAAAACAAGACACACAAACACATTAAAAAAAAAAACAAGTTAAAAAATATAATGTATAATAAAAAAAAACTAAGTAACTAAAATTATAAAATTATATTAAAAATATATATTATTTTGTTATAAATAAATTACACATTTTTAACCTCCAAGAAGGAAGCCAACACAAATAAAACACAAATGTTTGCTTTCAAAGTGGTAAGTTTCCCATGATTAGATGGGTATGGGGTTCTTTCGATCCTTTGCTTGGACCATGGGCACTGTTATAAAACTTATAAAATACAAAATCAAAATTGCGTTAGGAAATGTATGGAATTCTTCAAATAAAGTGACAATTTTATTCTCATGTGATTCTATAAAGCACATTTTTATTATGCTTCTCATGTGACAAATTGGAGCTTGCTTGATGCCAATCTCATGCTTTAAGATTTGTCAATGTCAAATCCTCATCATTTGATAACGTTGTGAAGGTAGAAGGATCACTTTCTTAGTGAAATCATTAGAGCGTGTGCTTCACTGCAAGCCAGAAGAACACAATAATTTGTGAAGGTAGAAAGATCACTTTCTTAGTGAAATCATTATAGCGTGTGCTTCACTACAAAGCAAGAAGAGCACAATAATTCATTACCCTTTACTCTCGTGATGTAATTTTTCCCTTCAAACAACATAAATATGTAGGTGATGGGATTCTATGTTATCCCAGCCTTGCTTCCAAATGCAACTTTTTCATAGTTTTTACATTTAATTAAATTTATATATTTGTAATATTAATTTATAAGTTTAAAGTTTTACTTTTAATTAAAAATATATATAAACTTGTGATGAAATAGAAAATTTAGAATTGGCACACATTCAATTTTGCATAGGATGTTAGTGACTTCATGTCATTTGCACTTAGACTTTGAAATGTGTACTAAGAAGTCATTATCATGGTTTTGGGATTAGGTGCTATAGGAAAATTGACAAAACAATAGAAAGGCATTTGTGTTAGGTTCTATGTTAGAGTAATTTCACAATCAAATGTTGTTTAAACAACTTGAAAGCTTATATGTCATGTTTTAGATTACACTAATTTCATATTTGGTTCTACATTAAGATAATCTTATTGTCACATGCCTGGATTAAAGGAGGATGGAAACCATTTTTCTAAGTTAAAAGTTATATTTACTCATAATATGGGTTCTTAGAAGCCATTACTCTAAGTTAAAAGTTAGATTTACACATAATGTGGGTTTTTAGAGCTTTTTTTTTCATTTTTTTCTTAATAAATTATAAGAATGTTTTTAATGGTTAAACATCATTATGATAATGAATAGTTTGGAATATGTTTTCAAAGCATATAATATATATGTATCAAAGTATATGGTATATGGTGTAAATGTATTGATATTATAATTATGAAATAACATGGATGAACTCTTCTTGATATTTTTCTTGATATTGAGGGAAACCAAAAAATTGCCTTCGCATAAAGTTTAGGCAAAGCGTCAAATAACCAAGTAGAGATATTAGCTCTTTTCTGAGGCTTGAAGCTTATCTATGCAAGTTGGAAAAGACAAGGTCAGTGAAACAAACTCTGAAATTGGAAGTATCTCACTCTATAGCCATTTATCTAAGTGAATGTTGGTAAAAGGTCTGGTTAATGGTTATGGTAGCTTATTAGTGGAGTCAGTGGGAAACGATAGGGAGGTTTTGCAACTCTTGTGCAGTGCTTATAAAATGAACCACTTGCATTATGGTAGATGCCCATTATGTGAAACCATTGATATTCAAATATTTTAGGAGACATGAAGCTTTTATTACAAATAATAGGAATTTGATTTTTCCTATTACTAGTAGGATGCATTCTTGTTAGGAAACTAGAAATAATGAATATGTTTTCATACTAAAAACCTCTCATAATTAAATGAGGCAAATACAATCCCTTCAAGTTGAGTATGTTTCTCTTTAACAATTGATTATGAATATGGTTAAAAGTTCCACTTGAACTGCTTCAAATGTCAAACTCTTTACTAGGTTAGTAGTTAAGGAGGTCAAGGAAGATAATATTGTTAATCAATAGCAGGAAAATGTGAAAATGATGGGTGTAAGCTAGAATTTTCATGCTATAATAGAGAACATTTTCATGCTATAATAGAGAACTAAGAGAAAGCTTACAACCATCATGTTTTTATCTAATGCTAGTTTTTAATGTTCCCACATGTTTACTTGATCTTAGGTGGTTTTTAAATAAAATTTATATCAATAATATCTTTTCAATATCTTTTACAAAGGATTGCTATGTTTTTCTATATGGTAAGCTCCAAAATTTGGACAAGTGATAAGATCTCCCTTTGGATAGATTACATATTTGTATCATTATGTGGACTAGTGCAATGACAACAACTTCTTAATACAAAATATACTCATTCAAGTATTATATATAATAAAAATATGAATAAATGAATTATAGAAAACTTTTATTGCTAACATCTAAACTTTTTAAAAATTAGTTTAAAAGAAATGTTTGATTAACATTTTAAAATTTGCTTAATTTTTTTTAATAATTTTAAAACCGATTTGAAAAATGTTATAAATTGTTGGAATGATAACCTATGAGATTTAAACTAGCTACCTTGTTTGAAAATTAGACTTTATTGGGTTTAAAGTTCAAATTTCACGAGGGGTTGAGAGTGACAACCAATTATATGATTTATACTATCCTAAAAAATATTTATATGTGACTAAGTCTCACACAATCACGATAATAATATCTTATTATTAAAAAATTATTCTTATAACTAACATGTAAGCTAACCTACATTTAAACTCAATCTTAAAAAAATAATATCCCAACAATAAAAACCATTGCCTATACAAATAATTAAGCCAGAAAAATTAACATTAAAATTGAGAACAAATCAAGAGAACAACCAAACATGTTGTGGATTGATTAACATGTTGTGGATTGATTAACATGGCAACTTTAAGAGGAAAAATAAATTCGGAGTGCTTTAAAAACCCTTCCATGGTGAAAGAATGTAGGTAGCAAGGAACCAAGGGAAATCTTCTGAATTTTTTCAAGTTTGCCTACGATGCTAGACTATCTACGTTGGGGAAACAAAATATTATCTGCACAAAGGGAGAAGTAATCACCTTTTTCTTTTTATTATTTCCTAATAATAAAGAAAAGGCAATAAACATTATTTGTTAGGGAATACTTTTTAAAATAAAGAAAAGGTTTTGTAAAGGATGTTATGGAACCTCACTGAACTCACTCCAATGCGTTTTTAATTTATTGGTGGTTCTTTCGAGTACATGAGGATAGGAATTCAATTATTTTCATTGATATAAAAAAGATGTAATAATTTTATGGCTCAAATTATTATAAGATCAATCAATATGATCTTTGTACAAATTTCCAGAACTGATACATTGTACACACAAAAAATCGAATTTTGCATTTTTTTATGCAAGCAAAAAACTTAAATTAATATTTGAAGACAGGGTCCAAATATTTACGTATACATCAAAGTACTTGCCAATATATTAAGATATTTAAGTTTTGTATTTATTATTGGAAATTAAATATTGTATAAATTAATATTTGAAGACAGGGTACAAATATTTACTTATACATCAAAGTACTTGCCAATATATGAAGATATTTAAGTTTTGTATTTATTATTGGAAATTAAATATTGTATATTATAGTTTTTAAGTTGGTGAATGGAAATGTTAACATAATGAAATGGTGGATATTAATATTACAAACTTAGGAAAGATGATATATATCTATATATATATTTAAATTAGTTAAATTATTATTATTATTATTAGATTTTTGTAAATAAAAAAATATATATATTATTATTTGTTGATGTTACAATTATCACTTTTTTTGTTTTTTTTTTTTATTAGTTAAGTTAAGGAAAAAGGGTTTCCAACTAAATGAGATAATTCATAGTAAAGAAATAATTTGAATAAAGTCTCATTTTGTTTTTTCTCAAATTGAAAATGATAATATGCTTGTAGAGAGCACATTCACACCCAAATATGATTCATAATTAGTGATTCATTCTTTTGATTATACATATAGTTTTTTAAGTTGAAATTTTCATAATCCAATCACCTTAACATTCTTCTCTAATATCACCATTGTCTTATGCTAATTGAGAGATTTCCAAGGATATAAATTTCATCGAAATCTGAGCTTTGGAGACAAATTTATGGCCCTCGGAAGTTTCATTGTCATATGCCATGTCAATAGTTGAATAACTGACACATGGCTGACACATGGTAGCCCTATGTCCATGTGACACCACTGCATTATGCAATGTCATATAACATGTGGCTGACATGTGGTGGTCATATGCCCACATGTGATCACCACATTGCACCATCTTTGCAGGATAGGCACGTCACATACCCAATTACATTTGGATCTGAAAAAAAATATTAAAATACGATTTAATATGGAAATCTAGCTTTTAGGAAAAAAATATTAAAAGATTGTTTTCCTAAAAGCTAGATTTCCATATTAATGAATTTCGGATCCAAAATTCATCAAAAGACAAGGACATCCCAAAACAATGTCAACTAACAAATTTTGGTCTCACTTCTATCAACATCCAAATCTTTGTTTTCTTAAAAAGGCCCCTTTTTCCAATAAATTGGGAATTTGAATCTCAGGCCGCACGTCATCCTCAACACATTGACCACCACAACAACTCTTTTATACTACAATTCCAAATTAGAATACATTGTTAGTGTGCCACATCAACATACCATGTTAGCATGCCATGTCATCCAATACTTGCCTTCATAACATATATTGGTCACACGTCAGTCTGCCACTTTTGGGCCACTAAATTGCCATTATTACTACCACTTTTTAACGTCTATTTCATCCATTTCTACCATCCTTTATCGCATTATTTATCATAATTTATCATATAATTCCATTTTATAATTATTTATGCTCTTATGGATAAGTGATACTTATTCTCCTTTATTTTTAATAAATTGATAATTATTATGCATGATTTTGTCAAATATGGTTTATTAACCTTTTATAACATCACTCACGCTTTTAGCCTCCAAGATCTCTTCCAGATTGGAAATTTGATCTCCAACTATTCCAACTAAGAAATTCGCTGGGATAAATGGCGATGGTTTTGCATTGGCAATTTTGAACAAATGAAGGTGAACCCTGAAAATCCGAGACATGGGTTTTGTTCAGAACAAACCAATTCAGTTTTCCAATGAACAGTTTTCCAAAATTCAATCTAGATTGAGAGAAACAGAAGGTTCTCTGAAGATGATTTTCTCAGATTTGTTGTTGTGGCTGTTTTCCAAATTCTTCCAATTGCAATACCAGATTCGACTTATTCCAGTTGAATCATCATGGAAAGATATTTCAGATATTATATTTATGATCAATTTGTTGTAGACAATCTACAATTGTAATGGTAAATCACTTTGTAATCAAGTTAGTCGTAATTTCCCTTTGCTCTCTGTGTATTTAAATGAAAACGAAGATCAAAGAGGGGGGGAATGAACAATCTCTAAATTGGAATGAACAACTGTTGAATGAATAGTTGTTGAACTTTAGACAAATCTAAGAGCTTCATTCTGTTGTAATTATTTCTCTCATATATTTTAATGAGGGAATTTATCCATTGAGTTCTACATTTGTTACTTGTAATCTGATCTAAATTATTTCTCAAGGCAAAACTGAGTCTTGGGTAGTTGGGCCCACTACCTTGGACGAGGTGTTGCCTTGAACATCTAAAGTAGTTTAGTTGTGTGATTTTTTATTTGAATTTCAATTGTTGTTATTTAAAGTAAATTTCCTTCTTTAAAAGTAATTTATTGGTTGTTGCATTTTCCAGATTTGTTATTTCTCGCAATTTCTAGATTTCATTTAATTTATTGTTTTAGATAAGCATTTGAATTATGTTGGGTGCAATAGGTTAAATTTACAATTCAGCAATGTGTGGTTTAATTTAGTATTGATTCAAGTCATGTGATTAGCATAATTATTTTCCTGTCATTTACTTTCTGTTTTTGAGATTTAGTATTTTTTTTCAAGCCTTACATTTTATTTCTTTTCGAATGAGCTTGATAGTGTAGAACATAATCATGTAGAACCAGTGTTAGCTGTTGGTATTTTCTTGCATATATTTTGCCAATTGCCTTGAAACAAAATTACGTTCCTTGGTTGATAATTAATGTCTAGGTTATTAGTTGTTTTATTTATCAAGCGGCTAATTTTACCCAACAGCAACATCACAAAAAAGGTCGATGTTAACTCCTACTTCGTATTTGGATCCAATTTTTTCCATAAAATCCACTTTTTAGAAATTATGGATGTCCATACTTCCACTACTAACAAAATCTTGATGTATGGACTTTGGCACTTAACATAATATAATGATTAACTTTCCATCAAAGAATGGGATTATTTCCTATCCTTTGATAAATTTAGGAAGTCGAGAAATTCATAATTCTTTTAATTATGTGTGTCAGAATACCTAGATCCAAATGTAAGTAAGGAATGACGTGTGGTGGACATGTGGAGCCACATAGGATGAAAGAGTGATGTGGTACATGACATTGCAACATATGTGGTTTTTGAATATCATAAGTGACATGGAAGAGCCACATATGATTAACCCACTTCAAGTGTGACATGGTACATGATGCATCAACAAACATGGTTGTTGATGTGTCATTGGTGATGTCGTAGTTTGGATAGAGTCTGTAATGAATAAAATAATGTAAATAAATATTAATTAGTTAATTAGTAATTAGGTTGAAGAGGCATGTCTAATGGGCTACCCATAATAGTGAAAATCGGCTATTACTCATTGTATTCACAGAAAGAGCATAAGTTCTAAAAAAAAAAAACAATATATCTCCAAAATAGCCTAAAGGCCAAAATTATTTTACAAAATGACCTAAGGGTATATTTATAGAATAGAGGGTGACTCTTGGTCTACCCATAACTCTTGGTCTCCTCATGACTTTTGGTCTCCCTCGTGACCTTTGAGCTACCTATGACCTTTCAAATCCCTCATGTTTCTCTAGACTCCTAATTGTGCTATTCTACTCTATCATGTTATGCAAAAAAAAATGAACTAACTCTATGTTAATAGTCTAGTCATTGACAAATCTAGGGCTTCTTTGAGGTAGGTTTTCCATAGCTTGTAATCGGTAGTTTTCGGGGCCAGTTGTGGCATTTCTTCACCATGTTTGTGGAGGCACTCAAGATCATCTGGAACTATATTTCCTTTCTTGGAATTGATATTATTAGATAAATTTTCCAATTTTGTGTATATTCTGACTGGTTCCACCACGTACTGCGTGATACTCTCTTTTGCCACATGCAAATCACCTGAGTTGGAGGCTTGCTTGAGTGGACTGGGAAATGTTTGGATTTCTTGCATACCTCCTCCTGAGTTTTAGCTGCCCTAATGTTCTGAGAGAAGGTGCACCATGAACTTCAACTACTAATTCTAATCTACTGAGAAGATGGTTGTATGAGGCAAGGACTATGTACACGCCCTTAGCCAACTTATCTCGTGATTGGATATTTATGTTCAACTGCACTTTGTCATTCTGAGTAGTGATCCAATCCTTATTTGGAAGACTTTTTGGGGCCTTTGGATACATGTTGGTCCATTCAAGGATGTTTTCCAATGCCAAGGAGGCCTCCTTTAACTTGGAAGACTTCTCCTTGGTGTCGAATTGTATAGCCAGAATAGAAGCGACTGTATGACGCAAACTCATCATCTCTTCATAAACTAACGTTATGGATCCTCCCAAGGTCTCTATTTCTTCTCTTCTTTAGGACTATAGTTATTTTGTGCTTGCATGAGCAAGGTGAAGGGATTTTTTTTCTACTTCCAAGTTCTTATTTTCTTCCTCCGCCTTGGTAGCCCTTTGTTCATATGCATGCATTTTTTTTTGTAGCTCTACAATGTGTTTGCTCATCCACCCAACATTCAATTTAGTTGCGGTCATGAAGGCAGTCCCTATTGAGGCAATCATTTTAGGATTTACTGTAGTGTCCAGGACGAATTCCTTTTCCGTAGACACGGAGAAATTTTCTATTGGATTCCTGGTATAGCATTTTCTCCTTTCTTGCATGATTTTGCAGCTGACATGATCAAAGGTGAGTCTGGTCAAGTCTAACAAATATTCCTCTGTTTCATCTAGAAGGCCTAGCTCTCTAAGGGGGAGGTGTCCTCCAGTGATGGGAGTGGATAGAGGGATATCTAACAGAGGTATTTATGCTTGTTCATTGAGATGCAGTTGTTGTTCCAGGGCATCTCCTGCTCTTTTTCTAGCCCCCTCTTGCTCTCTTTTTTCTTTCTCTTCCTTTCTCCTTTTCTCTGCTTCCAGCCTCTTCTTTTCTTATTCTTCTTCTTTCTGCTTCTTCCTGATTTCCTCTTGTTTCTTGTGCTCTCTCCTCTTGTCTCTTATTTTCCTATTCTTGGGATTTCCTCTGCTCTTCCTCCTACTTCTTTTTTTGTTCCTCCTCTTCTTCCTTTCTCTTCTCCTCTTCTTGTTTCTTTAGTTGTTCCTCTTCATGTTTTATTTTCTATTATTCTTCTTGTTGCCTTCTTTGTTGCTCTTCCTCCTGTTGTTTTCTTCTTTATTCACCTTCCTTTCCTTGTTGTTGCTAATCTTCATATTCCTGCGACCTTTTGAGCTCTTCTTCTCTCTTACTTTTTAGATCCTGCTTTTTTCTTGCCAAGGATGCATTTCTTTGTTCTAAACTCTCATCATATCCTTCCTCCCCCTGGCTGCTTGGGGACTCTCCAACTTATTTTCTCTTTTGCTTCATTTGTTTCGTTGATGTATCCCCTTGTTACTTCATTTTATTCATTGAAGTCAAACTTTCTTGCAATCTTATGTTCTCTTGTGAGTGCTCGTCATGCTCACCTTCATCTTCTAATTCCTCATTTGGGTCATGTCTTCGTTCTGCATTATACCAGTTTTTGACCTCATCTTCATGAGATTGCTCAGTGTGCTTGTATGACCAATTAAATTTTACCTTCTTACAGTGGGATGCCACTATTCCATCAAGATCATAGGATCGGTAATTTAATATCTCGAAACAGAATCCCTTTATTTCTTCGGCTTCTACTTTGACTTCCTTGAAGTTCTCCACAGTGTATACCCCAATATTAAGGGTAAACGTTGGCCAGGGCTTTTTCTTTCATTTGCTTAATATCTTATAAAAGTCGGTTGTGATTTGGAAGCATAACTCCTGTAATAGTAGTTTGTCAGTGACAAACCTTGGAAGAGCATGGGGAGGTTTGTAGGAACCAAAGACCCTGATGAACGTGTCTTCATGTATTGGGAACCAATGTGCCACCTTAGTGATAGTCTCCATGGCTCTTTTCGACATACATGGGGTGTCTTATCCATGTAATATTCAGTGCAACTGAGTGATGAATGTATCTAATATGGAGTCATGTTCCTTCTTGTAACATCAATCTCATAAAACCTACAAGTGTTTGTGTATTGGCCCTCTTGTCTCTTCATTCCAGTTGTAACTCTAGTTGTCAAAGTGACACTTGGAACAGATGGCATCCATAAAATATGAGGCCATGTAAAACTTGGATGGTTGGCCTTCCTCTAGAACCCGTGCTGCAATGATATTGGTCCTTAATGTTGATACTAACATATTGGCCTAGTTAAATATTGTTCCTTGGGTAGCAACCATACGCATTATAGGGACCCATGTCCCATGAAAAATGATAAGATCAGCCCTATTGTATAGTCTTCTCATCATGGTCACTATGAGTTGGTATACTTTCCTTAGACCTTTCGTTTTGTACAGTTGATCTTTGTTTGCCCGGGATTTAGAAGGATCCTTCCACTATGCGAAATGTGTGAAAATTGTGAATGATTTCGCAGCAATTTATATTGCTGTGAAATGTGTTTTAGTAGGCACTCCGCAAAATTTTCCGGCCGACGGAAAGTTATACAAAATTTCGGTCGAACTTTTGATTAAAATTTCGACCGAACTATTAAGTCATTAGACTTAACAAGCCGTCGGCACAAAACATAGTTTGGCCAAACTTTTAATCAAAGTTCGGCCGAACTAACGCATCACCAGTTATGCAAAAACCAGGCTCTGAATATGTTTCTGCGACTTTGGACTGATTAAAGTCCATGAAAGGTTGTTAATTAACTGTCGGAACCAAGACAAGCATTTTCAGAATTGAATCTACTTTCAGAAAATATAACTTTTATGGAATTTCATAAACGTTTACTAGTTTTAATTATTTTTCTAATAAAATGGGTGCAAACAATTTCTGAGGGTCATTGTGATTCAGTGAAATCAAAATTTTGTATCTCCCAAAATACATTGTAAAAAAATTGAAAAAATTATGGGGCATTACATTGGTCCATCATCTCTAATGGGTAGCTTTTATATTTTTAGTTTATAACTTATATGTTAAGAAATTTATTGCGTCACGAAACATATCCAAAATATGCAGTTTTTTGTATTGGACCAGTTCAAAAAATTCTATTAATTATGATATGCATCCATTGGCTTTGTAAATATGATGAAACCAAATTGGACTCTGTCTATATTGTTGTAACACATTTTGTTTTCTCAAAAACACAAATTTTCAATGAATACAACATTGCGTCATAACATGACTTCTTATGAATCCTTTGATTGTTAAGAAACACACACTCAAAGAAATGCTAAGCTGACATATCAAATCTGCATTAAAAAAATTCAAAAAATAAGTAATAGAAAGCTAACAAAATTTCTCACAACTTTTATTTTTATCGCAAAATGAAATTCTACACAGAAAAATTGTTATAGTTTGCAAAAAGTTGAAGAACTGAAAAAAATGAAAATTTTTTCTCAAAAAAGGGCAAAAATTGTAACCCAGCTTCACATTTTCACGTGACAGTATCTCATATCCATCCTGCATGCTGACTTCAGGACTCTTCTGATGATTCATGATCACCAGTGGTTCCATTTTGCATGAGAAAGAGGAAATCTAAATGCAATTGAGATCCATGTCACCTATCATGTCAAAAACACAATCCCACGATAAGACAATTTTCATGAATAATATAATATAAATATTGACAACAAAAGTAATCAATCAAGGCCATTGAATGCTTAGCATAGCTTCAGGAAAGATTACGTTTGGTACAGGTCGCACAGTCACATAACTTGGAGATGCCACAATGGTGAAAGTGAAAAATTTGTGACTTATGCGACTTGGAATGGAGGTCGCAAGGAGGGACAGGTCACGGGAGTCGCGTAGTTCGTAATATCGCAGAAGTCATGGGTTCGCAAGGTCACAGAATTCACGGGGGTCGCGAGTTCTTAGGGTTGATGAGGTCACAAGGACGCAAGCATGATGAGTTCGCAAGGTCGCAGGTCGCAGTAATTCACTTATCATGATTTTTATCCGTGCGACCTGTCAGTTAGGGTGGCTCGGCAAAGAGGTCGAGGCTAAATCCTTGGATTATGGGCTTCTTTGGGCCAAAAGGACTCAGGAAAGGGGAAAAATAGGCTAAGTGGATGAGGAATGGGATTAGTTGGTGAGGCAAAGAAGGTGCAAAGGCCATATTCTCAACTAGGAGGGTTGTAGGACAGAAATGGGTTTTGGAAGAGTTAATTAGGCAAATAAAACCCTCTTATGGGAAAGGTGAAGGGTCACGAGCAGGGAGAGGACACATGGAAAAACAAAATCATTACTGGGAGGTGAAAGGCCACTTACTTGGAAGAAATCTCACTCATGTAGGTTTTCCCAGGCTCTCAAATGCTCCGCCGAACTGAACAAATGAGTGACTAGCTCGAGCGACTATATATAAAAGGGTAGCATGTGTGGGAAATTAATGAGGTTGCAAGGGTCACAAATTTAGGATTTTTCACTTGTGGAACTCTTGCGACCTTTACAACCATGTGACCCTTTTGAGGTCGCTAGGTCATGAGCATCGCAACTTATGGGTTTTCCACTTGTGCTACTCTTGCGACCTTTGCAACCTTACAACCCTTTTGAGGTTCTAAGGTCGCTAGGTCACGAGAGCCTAATATCAAATGGATTGCGACTTGTTCAACTTGTGCGAATTATGTGAGGTCGACATGTCATGAGGTCGTGATAGGAGCGAAAGGTTGTAAATTTAAAAAATGCAACCTAGTGACTTGACTTAGGCAGAAAAATTTAAGAGGTCGCAAGGTCACAGGATTTAGGCTTAAAAATAGAGACTTGATGTGACCTATACTTACATAGAAAAATTGTTTCCAAACTTTCGAGAGATAGACTTGAGAAAGAGATGAAGGTGGGGAATCCTGCTGGTAAGGGTCTAAAGTTAAACTTAGGGATGCAGGGGCTCCATATTTTTTAAGGGTCAGAAATTTTGGAGGTTTATTGTTGTTGGGTGTGTGTTATATTCTTTCCATGACTAGGAGTTCCTTCGTTGATTCGGGTGCAGCAAGGGGGTCACAAGTGGGGCTAAACCCCCCCTATTGGGGTGTTTGCAAGGGGATGGTAGCCCCCCTGCATGGGGTCTGGAGTAGCGCCCCAAAGAAAGAAAAAAAAAATTTAAAAGTAAAAAAAACATTAAAAAAAAAAAATTGGACCCTATATTAGGTGGGCGGACCTACCTATGGTTTTGTGCATGTGTTTAGCACATGGTTTTGGGAAATATGGTTTTATGTCCATGGTATTTTGTATATACGGTCAAGGGAACTATGATTATGTACTAATACAAGGTTAATGGATTAGGGTTTATGAATTCTTCGACATGTATATATATATCTATATATATATATATATATGTGTGTGTGTGTGTGTGTGTGTGTGTGTGTGTGTGTGTGTGTGTGTGTGTGTATTGTAACATTGAAAGGAACATAATTAAAAATCAAGCTGGTAGTCCTGGTTTTGGGATCCGGGTGAAAATCTCTGCGTATATATGTTTTATTCTCTCACGATTATTTATTTTCTGTTTTAAGAATTCATTTGCAGATAATTTTTGTACAAGGTTAAAACCTATAGTTGTAGTGGCTACAACAATTGGCGATTCACTGGTAGAACCTTAGTATCTCTACTTGCACCTGACCTTGGGGTTGGGGAAGACCGTCATGAATGCTTCTCTTCTAGCCTGTGGGTTCCACTGGCATTTCCTTATCACCCTTATTATATATTAGTAGGCCTTGGCTATCTTTACTCAGCTTGCTAACACCCAAGGCAAAAATATCTTTGGTGGGTCAACATAGAGGTCCCAATAACAATATGAGATTTCTAGATTTTCACTATATTTTTTACATGTCTCTGGTGTTTCTCCGCTGCCAGCGAGCCTAAATAGTACCCTAGCGGAGTCAATACCTAGAAATCGTAAACGTTGATCTGCTGTCAGCGAGCCTGGATAGTACCCAGGCGGATTCGTTGCATTTCCTCTGTGCGCAAGAATCCTTTGTCTACCCTTTTGGCCTTATTTTATTTTCTTTATGTGCTCATATATCTTATTCATGTGTGCTTACTAGCACTTGTTCCTAAGGAAATTATTTTCCTGGGAGGATGAGGGATCCCGACTTATTTTACTTGCAAGAGAGGTTGTTTCTGGTTTTTCAGAGACTTTATTGTTTTCTTGAAATATGTTTTCGCCCAATAAATTTTATTCTTTACCCTTTTTAGAGCTTCCTGAATCAACCAATTCGTTCTGAATGCATGGCCAAGTAAAAGTATGGGGCTTTCCGTTCAAAAATATGATGTCATGGATAACCTGAGTTCCCCACTAAAATGAATCCTGATATTGAGCCCTGGTCAGGACATAAGGGGTAATAAATTATAGGCATAGAACAAGGCACAGCTTAGCCATCAGTGTATAGGCTACCTCAACACTTATGGTTTCATACTTACGTGAAGCTCCGGAAAAGATTTATTTTGGGTGAACCCTTTATTGAAAATGGAAAATCAAAATGACAGACACAAAACAAAGAAAGAGACAAAATATGGTACAAATATGGGGTAAGCAGCTCCGAGAGCTCCTAAATGAAGTCAAAATTGAGATCGTGGCCATTCACAGGGAGGGGTTCAATCTTCCCTTATAAGGTTTGGAATATATAAGTTTGTTGTCCATTTTTCTCTCTAACCTGAAAAGGATCGATCCACAAGGCCTGAAACTTGGTGTGCTTCCCTTTTTCTTCATGGGATTTATCCCATCTAAGGATGAGGTCACCTACATTGAAATCTTTATTCCCTACGAACTTCTTATCGAACCATCTCTTGATTCAAATTTGGTGAGCAACAAATTTCTCCCTAACCTTTTTCGTCTCTTCCTCCAGTTTGAACAAAGTGTCAATATGGGTTTGCATGGCGGGATAGGGTGAACCATGGGATTCTTACGACAACTCGAGGGCAGGTAGGTAGAGGTTAGGTGGTAGAATGGATTCTTTACCATATACCAGGAAGAAAGGGGAGATCCCAAGAGATGGTTTTGGGGTGACGAGGTCTACCCATAGCGTGTTGCTCAAGGCATTATGACAGTTTCGTTCTTGTGAGAGTAAGGTTTTCTTGATGATGCGAATCAGGTTTTTGTTGGTGGAATCTACTAAGTCGTTGCCTTGGATGTAATAGTTAGTGGAGTGATTTAAAACAATACCATTCTCTAAAGAAAAATCATACAACTTAAAATATGATAAGTATGTAGCATTATCAAACACAAAAGAGGTTAGAACGCCGAACCTGGTTACGATGTGTTGGTTTATAAAAGATATTACCTCTTGATCATTGACTTGTCGTAATGGGATGGATTCAACCCACCTTGTGAAGTAATCAGTGGTCGTGAGAATGTACCAGTTCTTCTTCAACGAATTTGGCACAATCGCCTCGATGACACCCAAACCCCACTACTGAAAAGGTTCTTCTACTGATATGGACTGAAGTGGAGCAGACAATCGAGATTCTCTACCAGCGCATTTCTCACAAATAGAATATTTTCGAGTGTATGTGTGAGAATCCCTAAATAAGGCAAGCCAGTAGAAACCATCCCTCATGATCTTATGGGTCATGGTTTCGCCAACGTAATGGCCCCCTACTGGTCCATTATGCAACTCCTTCAATACCCATTGCGTGTCATCGAACTCTATACACTTGAGAAGTACACCATTGTGATGTTTTTGGAACAACTGTCCTTGTACTAACTGGTAGGACGCAGATTTAAGCCTCACGGCCTTTCTTTTTCTTGTGGACAAGGTAGGGGGCAAGGTCCCTTTTTCTAAATATTGTCTCAGATCAGCATACCAAGATGGAGAGTAAGGTATAGTGAGCTCAGTTTGGTACATCTCAATCTCATGATCCTAGTCTTCTAATTCCTCATTGTGTGTATTTGTAGCTTCAGCGGCTAACTTACATAACCCATATCCTTTGACCATGTGAGTGGGCTTAAACTTCAGGTTGTATTATTGAAGAAATCGTCATCCAATTTCCCCTTCGTTCACAAAGTTCCTATTGAAAAAATATTGATCAGATAGAAGGGTGAGGGAAAAATATTGTTACATGGTTCTTCAAAATGTATGGCCTGAAATGATTCACTGCTTTGTATATTACGTACGCTTCTTTTCCCATGTTTAGGTAATTAATCTCTACACCCTGTAGTCATGCGCTCACGAAGGCTATGGGTCGCTCGTCGTGTCTATCATCTTTTTGTGTGAGTACGGTGGCTAATGATGAGTATGAGGTGAAATTGTAATGGATGAAGTCGCTATTAAAATCTAGGATGTATAGAGATGGGGCCTCTATGATGGATTTCGTGATTTGATCAAAAACCTCCTTCTCGTCCTGATTCCAATTAAACATTGATCCCTTCTCAATCATGTTTTGTAGTGGTTTGTTGATTTAGGTGAAGTCTGAAATAAAATTGCGGAGGAAATTGATCTTCCTAAGGAAAGATTGCATACCTTTCTTACCACTTTTGAAATGGATCTGAGTTATAGATTTCACGCGGTGCGGGTCAATGGTGATCCCATCCTTTGTTACGATATGGCCTAAGAGATTACATTTTGATACCACGATAATTCTCTTATTGGGATTCAGTGAAAGCCTATCTTTTCAACATCGCTCAAAGATTTTCTTGATTTGGCGTAGGTGGTCAGATCTCTTCTTTGAGAATACTGTGACATCATTTAGATAGAAAACCATGCTTTGACCCATCATTCCCTTGAAGCCAATGTCCATTTCCCTTTGGAAGTTTTCTCGAGCATTAATTAGACCGAAGGGCATGCGTCAAAAAGAAAAAGTGTCCCATTTTATTCTGAAGGTCGTCATCAAATGGTCTGGTTCGGCAACCAGGACATGGTTGTATCCATAAAATCCATCAAGTAAAGAGAACATATTTGAACTAGACATAGTTTGTAGAATCTGCTCCATAGAGGGAACAGGGTAATTGTCTTTGTCCGAAGCCCGATTTAGATTCCGAAAGTCGACACATACCTGAATCTCACCAGACTTCTTTCATACAGGAACTTGGTTCGAGACCCATGTATAATGCCTGACTTTGAAGATAATATGTGCATCAAGAAGCTTCTTTAACTCATTTTGGATAAGAGGCTCCAAGGTAGGATGCATCTTCCTCAATTTATGTTGTGAATTCTTGACCCCTTCCTTCATCGGTATTAAATGTTGGATAATCCTAGTGCCATATGTTTTGAGGTCATCATATGTCTAGGCGAACACATCCTAATACCTCTTAAATAATTTGATGAATGATTGCTTTTCTTCGAGCGAACATGCACTAAAAAGATTGATAAACTTCATATCAGCTTCAGTTCCAAGATTGGTTTTCTCATGTGAGAGTGTGGATCATTGTGTCTTGGTATTCAGTGGGCTCCAGAATAGGCTTTGTAGATCAAAAATCTTTTCCATTGTGACAACTCCTTTGGGCATGGGGTTACCCTTACAATCATTTTCTTCCTTTTGCAAGGCTTATTCATGCTCTTTTTCTTCGATCGCTACATCCTTAAATATGTCGGCATGCAGCATGAAGTCAAGGATCTATTGATCATCATTAAAAGCATGCAGATTAGTTACATTATCTGGAACAACAGTTTTATATACAATTTCAATAGAAAAACCATCTATTAGTGGTGTAAACCTAGTTGTGGCATTATCAAAAGTGTCAGCGACACCATTATTCATTCTAGGAATAGAATTAATTCCAAAAGCTTTAAAAGAAGAGATTAATCACCATACCACTTGTTGATACCCTTTAAGTCTAGCGGTAAACAATGAATTGTATTACGTACCTGCTTGGTGATGATTTTTCAAACACTAATCACATTCAAGCATTCAACCTTCAGGTCAATAGATTTCTTGAGCCCAAGGATCAGTCCCTCATACTCTATGGTTTTGTTGATGCACTGAAATTATAACCTACAATAAATTAAAAACTTATTTTTTGGGCGGTCCATAAGGATATAGTTGGCACCGGCACCATCTTATGTCTTGGACCCATCATAATATAATGTCCAAATTTTATTTTAAGATGTCTCTCTACCAAACGTATTTACATCTATGGTGCATGGTTCTGTAACATCATTTGGAGGGTAGGGAAGGAGTTCTAGCTGGGTGTCAAGTGCAATGGGTGATGGCAAGGCTTGATAGCACCCAAAGTTGGCCTCTAAGAAACACATTCCCAATTCTTCTTGAGAAAAACTAATGGGTTTGTTAGGGGCTTCCAGATCCGTGACAGTGTATTTCATGTAGGGTTTGATATTGACTTTGATTTGGTTGTTCTTGCCTTTGTAAGGGAGCCATAGGTGGGACTAGTCAGTGGTGAAACAGCCTTAGAGTTTGCTTGACCAATCTCTAATAAGAAATAGGTTGTATGCTTATGGGATGTCTACGATGACTAAGTCAATACATTGGTGCACCCTAGAGTCTAAGGACACTCTAATTATCACATTATTTAGCTCACCAATGGCCAAGACTTGGGATATATATAGTTGAATGATTCTAGCGACGGTATTCTCTAGTCGAATATTTAGCTTTTTGCACATAGATAAAGGCATAACGTTGGTCGATGCACCCAAGTCAACAAGGCAGCTATGCACATTTAAATTAAAAATTTCGAAAGACAAGAGAAACAGGGTGGTCGAATCTCTCAAATTGGAATTAGCAACGTTGACGATGGATTGGAGGTTGACCGAGGCTCGAGGTTTCATAGAATAGCTTGTCTTTAAAGAGGGAGAAGCTTTTTTGGATGAGGACATGGTATTGAAGGCTTTGATGATCAATCCTCGTTGGCTAGCTATCCTGGCAAACTCGTAAAGTGAAATGTTGGCTCGAGTCTTCTTCATGTCTTTAACAATATTATACCCTAGGGGCGACGAAGTGATGACTTTTGAGGGTGACTAGAAAAGGGAAGGGGATTGCACGGACTTAAATTTAGTCCTAGGAGTGGAGGGGCCGGAATTCCCATGCGTTGAAGCATCCTTTGGGCTATGGCTAGACGATGCGTTAGGTGTAGGGGTCAAGGGATGGTTTGCGTTTTTAGGAGGGAGGATCCTTCTTAAAAATGATTTATTTTTCTCTTCCAGTATAGAATCAGGTATTGGCCCTTTACTCCTACGTTTATAGGTCTTCAGTAGTTAGGATGGGGAACGTCGCCTATGTTGTCTTCTAGGAAATATTGAGCCTCTTCCTCGCGGATGAATTTGAAAGCTAAGATGGTCGAACCTGTGTTTTCATCAAGGGGGGTGGTTTCTTCCTCGAGATCATCAACCTCTTCCCCAAAATCTCCTACAATCTAATCCTGTAGGAGTTGAGTAACTATATTCGTCATGTTATGTATCCATTGTGGACGGGTCTTTTCAGAATGGTAGTCCTAGTGAAAGGTGCAGAAATTGTCTTTACGAATTTCCTCAACGTTGAATTTTATGTTAGAGCTCTGGGATGACCATGCGGGAGCATTGTTTTTCTTCTTGAAAAATGGTTTAAGTGGCCTATTACCTAATGAGGCATCACTAGTTTTCCTTTTCAAATCTGAGACTTCCTTCGTCAGTTGTTTAAAGGATTTGGCTATACTTTGTAAATCAAAGGAGTCCTTATCCTTGTCATGAGACTTATTGGCTTATGGTTCATTTTTCTTATTTGTGGATTTGGACACGTCCATATTGTCATGGTTCGGAACTCCTATAGAGAGCATATACTTTTCAATGGAAAGAGCTATCATGAAGTTCTTCACTAGGGCGGCCTTTTCTTCACATTTGAAAAACACAGTTATATCATGTGGAAGGGCCCTAGTGTAATAGTCTACAATGATAGTATCATCAAGGGCTACATTCAGGGGGAACTTATTCAAAAAAGTGGAAAATCATTGGTTAAATCCTTTGACCTTCTCCTTCTTATGGCAGTTCAATGTGCTCAACTCAGTGAGGAGCATGGAAGGGGTATTCTCTTCTGAGAACTTCTCAAGAAAGGTCCTTCGTAATTCCTCCATCGTGTGTATGGAAGCAAGTGGTAGGGAGCAATACCAAGTCACGACTTTGTTCTCCAAGGTGTGCGGAAACAATCTACAAGCTACATCATTGTATTTCACTCACATCATTTTCAAGGCCATGTAGAAATTGCTAATATGATCTTTGGTTGAAGTTTCCTTTTCAGGGTCAAATTTTGGAAGGTGTTTCTCAGGGTGACGAGGCATATCATTAAGGGGACCTCAAATGCCTAGAGGGGATTGGGCCATCCAGGCTAGTGGTTTCACTTTTTTAGCCCTGGGCAGTGGTTGGTACACAATATGGTTGATATTACCTTCTGATTCACTTTCGGTGTCTAACCTAGACCCTTCACTAGTGTGGTGTGTTTTCCTGTCATTACCTCGAGGGACCCTCAGATGTGATAAATCCCTAAATTTCTTCATGTTTCTAAAATTTCCAAAGTTCCTCAAGACACTCATTATGAGGAGGATCCAGGTGGTAATGATTATCTTTCTTTCCAATGTTCTCGCCATTCCCTACATCTTGAACAACCTCAAGATTTCTCCCTGGTGGAGGATCATTAACTCGAGCGTTCTCCAACATAGGTTGATTATTCCCTTGAACATTCTCCTATCGGATTTTAATATTGACCTTGGTAACCGTGCTCCTTGGGGCTTCTCTCTCGGATGTTGGGGGACTTTCCAAACCTTCAATTGAGAGTCTCTCAACAGCATCTGCATAGTCTTCCAGCATTATTCCAATCAAATGTAGTATTGAATTCACTAGGATGCCTTGACGAGTAAGGTGTGGGTTGGAAGTACGTCAGTTAGGCAGTGAGCTTGTAGTTGGGATGCTTTGGATGCCTCTAATGAATTTTCAGGTGAGAGGATGCAAGGCCCTCATTTGTTCGTGCATGACTTCATAAAAAGGAGTGTCCCCTTCTACAGGAGCATCCTTGAGCAAGGGAGGTTGGGAGTCCCTGTGCTAAAGGTCTCCGAAAGTCGGACCTATGGATGGATGGAGAGGAGTCTGAGGTGAAGAAGGACGGGGTGTGCTACTATCTTGTTGGGAAGTTTTTGGGCAAGGGTATGTGTTTTTTCTTGCTAACAGGCCCTCCTTCTAGCGCAAAATATGTTGATGGGTTGGAATTCATCGTCAATGATTAGGGGATCTCCCTGATGCAGAATCCCAATTAGACTCTACATCATTTGGTTTAGGGATCCCATCTGGTATGTAGACCCGGTTTCCATCTAGTTGGTTGAAGTAATATTTGAAAGAAGAGGAAACTTATTGAGTGAAGGAACATACATGCTTTGATAAACACAAGTAAGTAATTGATGAGTGCTCTGTAAAACAAATACCATGAATAGCAAGACAAACTTCAAATCATGAAACTTAAGAAAAGAATTGTTAGCAAAACCTTTAATAAGATCACACACATAATAGAAATATGCTTAGCAACCAAGAAAGAGTTTGTGATAGCTAAGTAATTCAATCATAACAAGCACACAATACAAAATGATATAATTCCAATATCAATAAAAAAAATTATCAACATAGCATGAGGTTAGCATATCATATACCATCCATATGTTGCAAGAAAATTCATAACACCAGAGAATAAATGATAGGAGAGTGCACCACATCTCAAATAATCTTTCATTTCATTGAGAATACGATATTCATAGCACCACCATAAAAGAGGCTTAAATCAACTATTACTCCTTGTATTCACAAAAAGAGCATAAGTTCTCAAAAAAACAATATATCTCCAATATAGTCCAGAGGCCAAAAGTCCTTTACAAAATAAATTGAGGGTATATTTATAGAATAGAGGGTGACTCTTGGTCTACCCATGACTCTTGGTCTCCTTATGACTCTTGGTCTCCCTTGTGACCTTTGAGCTACCTATGAACTTTTGACTCCCTCATGATTCTCCAGACTCCTAATTGTGATATTTTACTCTATCATGTTATGCAACAAAAATGAACTAACTCTATGTTAATAGTCTAGTGATTGACAAATATGGGGCTTGAGTGTGTTCCTGCTCTCTAAGGTAGGTTTTCCATAGCTTGTAATCAGTAGCTATCAGGGCCAGCTGTGGCATTTTTTCACCATGTTTGTGGAGGCACTCAAGAGCATTTGGAACTAGATTTCCTTTCTTGGCATTGATCTGATTAGAAAAAATTTCCAATTTTGTGTATATTCTAACTAGTTCCACCACATGCTGCGTGATATTCCCTTTTGTCACTTGCAAGTCACCTAAGTTGGACGCTTTCTTGAGTGGACTAAGAAATGTTTGGATTTCTTGTAATACCTCCTCCTATGCTTTAGCTTCCCCTAATTTTTCGAGAGAAGGTGCACCATGAACTTCAACTAATGACTCTAATACGCTGAGAATATGGTTATATGAGGCAAGGACTTTGTCCACATCCTTAGCCAAATTATCTCGTGATTGGATCTTTATGCCCAACTGTACTTTGTCATTCTAAGTAGTGATCCAATCCTTCTTTGGAAGATTTTTTGGGCCTTTGGATACTTGTTTATCCATTCAATGATTTTGTCCAGTGTCATGGAGGCCTCCTTTAGCCTGGAATACTTCTCCTTGGTGTCAGATTGTATAGGCAGAATAGGAGCGACTATATGACGCAACCTCTTCATATTTTCATAAAATAACATCATGGCTCCTCCCAAGATTTTGGTTTCTTCTCTTATTGAGGACTGCAGTTATTTTGTGCTTGCATGAGCTAGGAAAAGGGCTTTTTTTCTACTTCCATATTCTTATTTTCTTCCTCCACCTTGGAAGCCCTTTGTTTAGATGCATACAACTTTTTCTATAGCTCTACATTATGTTTGCTCATCCACCCAACATTCAATTCAGTTTCAGACACGAAGGCGGTCCCTGCTGAGGCAATCATTTCAGGATTTACTGTAGTGTCCAGGAAAATTTCATTTTCTGTCGACATGGACAATGGTTTTGTTGAGTTCATAGCATAAAACTTTCTCATATCCTGCATAATTTTACGGTTGACTTGATCAAAGGTGAGTCTGGTCAATTCTATCACTTCTTTCTCCACCTCATCTGGAAGGCTTAGATCTCTGAGGGGAATGTGTCCTCCAGTGATGGGAGTGGATGGAGGGATAGCTAACGGAGGTAGTTGTGCTTGTTCATTGAGATGTAGTTGTTGCACTAGGGCATCTTTTGCTCCTTTGCTAGCCTCCTCTTTCTCTCTTTTATCTTCCTTTTCTTTTCTTGTTTTCTTTTCTTCCAGCCTCTTCTTTTCTTGTTCTTCTTCTATCTGCTTCTTCTTGATTTCCTCTTGTTTCTTGCCCTCTCTGCTCTTGTTTCTTATTTTCATCTTCTTGGGATTTCCTTTGCTTCTTTCATTTGTACTCCTCTTATTTCTTTCTCTAGTCCTCTTCTTCTTTCTTTAGTTGTTCCTCTTCCTATTGCATTTTTTGTTTCTCTTCTTGTTGCCTTCTCTATTGCTCCTCCTCCTGTTGGTTTCTTCTTTCTTCACCATATGTTCCTTGTTGTTGCTAATCTTCGGATTCCTGTGACCTTTTTATCTCTTCTTCTATATTCCTTTTGAGATCCTACTTTTGTCTTACGAGGGACGCATTTCTTTGTTCTAAAGTCTTGTCGCCTCCTTCCTTCCACTGGTTTCTTGGGGACTCTCCAACTTATTTTCTCTTATGCTTATTTTTTTCATTGATGTCTCCCCTTGCTACTCATTTTCTTCATTGAAGTCAACCTTTCTTGCAAGCTTACGTTCTCTTTCAAGTTCTCGTCCTTCTCGCCTTCATCTTCTAGTTCCTCATTCAAGTCGTGTCTTCATTCTGCATTACACGAGTTTCTAACCTCGTCTTCGTGAGACTTCTCAGTGTGCTGGTATGACCAATTGAAATTGGCCTTGTTGCAATGGGATTCCACTATTTTATCGGGATCATAGGATCGGTATTTTAATATCACGAAACGGAATCCCTTTATTTCTTCAGCTTCTGCTTCGACTTCCTTAAATTTCTCCATTGTGTATGCCTTGATAATAAGGGGACATGCTGACCAGGTCTTATTCTTTCCTTTTCTTAATGTCTTAGAAAATTTGGTCGTCATTTGGTAGCATACCTCTTCTAATATTAATTTGTCAATGATAAACCTTGGAAGAGCATGGGGAGGTTTGTAGGAACCAAAGACCCTGTTGAACTTGCCTTCCTGTATTGGGAACCAATGTTCCACCTTAGTGATAGTCTCCATGGCTCTTTTAGACATACATAGGGGGCCTTCTCCATGCAATATTTGGTACAGCGGGGTGATGAATGCATCTGATATGGATTCATGTTCCTTCTTGTAACATGAATCCGAGAAAACCTGCAAGTGCCTGTGTATTGGCCCTCATGTCTCTACATTCCAGTTGTAACTCTAATGGTCAAAGTGACACCTGGAATAGATAGCATCCATAAACATGAGGCCATGTAAAACTCGGATGGTTTTCCTTCTCATGGAACCTGTGTTGCAATGATATTGGTCCTTAATGCTGAGACTGAGATATTTCCCCATTTAAAGATTGTTCCTTAGGTAGCAACCATATGCATTATAGGGACCCATGTCCCATGAAAAATTCTGATGTCAGCCATGTCGTATAGTCTGCTCATCATGGCTACTATGAGTTGGTATACTTTCCTTAGGCCTTCCATTTTATACAATTGATCTTTCTTTGCCCTAAATTTAGAAGGATCTTGCCACCAGTTCTTGATAGTGTTCTTGATTGGAATCTTGTAATCTGCTAGCCACCGGGAATTAAATGATTATTCATTTTCTGGTAGCCCGTAATATGTTGATATGTCTACTAAATGGATAGTTTTAAAAGGTTTTCTGACATGGTTCCTTATTACCCATCTCTCGGTGTTTTTGTTATGAAATACCTAGTCAATAACCTTTGCACATATGAAGATAAGAGGGTGTACTGCAATGTGGTGTAGTTTAGACCTTTCGACATTTATGTATATTGAGAAATCCTCTCGGTACTCTAGGATATCTGGGTTTGATAACTCTAAGTAAACATCATACCAAGTCCACTTGGTGATTTTTTTTAGGACATATGCAGTATCTCCATAAATGGGAGGCAGTGACAGGACCTGATAGCTATCATGTGTGCTGACTTCAGGACTCTTCTAATGATTTTGGATCACTGGTGGTGCCATTTCTCGTAAGAAATAGGAAATCAAAATGCAATCGAGATCCATGTCGCCTGGCATGTCAAAAATACAATCCCTCAATAAGGCAGATGGCATGAATAATATAATATAAATATTGGTAGCAAAATTAACCAATCATGGCCACTGAATTCTTAGCAACGCTTGAGGAAATATTTTGTTTGGGACAGGTCACATGGTCGCATAACTTGGAGAGGTCGCAAGGGTGAAAGTGAAAAATTCATGGCTTATGCGACTTGGAAGGGAGGTCTCAAGGAGGGACAGGTCATAAGGTCATGGGAGTCGCGTAGATTGTGATGTCGTAGAAGTCGTGGGCTTGCGAGGTCTCAAAAGTCGCAGGGGTTGCAAGGTCATAGGGTTGACGAGGTTGCAAGGTCGCTAGGCTAATGAGGTCGCAAGGTTGCTGGTTGTAGTAATTCACATATCATGATTTTAATCCATGCGACCTGTCAGTCAGGGAAGCTCGGCGAAGAGGTCGAGGCTAAATACTTGGATTATGGGCTTCTTTGGGCCAAAAGGATTCAAGAAAGGGGAAAAAGAGGCTAAGTGTATGAGGAATGGGCTTAATTGGTGAGGCAGAGAAGGTGCAAAGGCCATATGCTCAGCTAGGAGGGTTTTAGGGCATAAGTGGGTTTTGGAAGAGTTACTTAAGTAAATAAAACCCTCCTAAGGGGAACGTGAAGGGTCGAGAGCAGGTATAGGACACATGGAAAAACAAAATCATTATTGGAATGTGAAAGGGCACTTACTTTGAAGAAACTCCACTCATGTAGGGCTTTCCAGGCTCTCGAATGGTCCACCGAACTGAACAAATGAGCGACTAGCTTGAGCGACTATATATAAAAGGGTTGCATGTGCGGGAAATTAATGAGGTCGCAAGGGTTGAAACTTCAAATTTTTTCACTTGGGCGACCTTTGCGACTCTTGCGACCCTTTTGAGGTGGCGAGGGTCGCAACTTCTGGGTCTTCTACTTGTGCGATTCTTGTGACCTTGCGACCATTTTGAGGTCACTAGGTCGCGAGAGTCTAATATCAAATAGATTGCAACTTGTGTGACTTGTGCAACTTGTGCGACTTATGCAAGGTTGTCAAGTCATGAGGTCGCGATAAGGGTGAAAGGTCACAAATTTAAAAAATGTGACCTAGTGACTTGACATAGGCAGCAAAATTTAAGAGGTTGTAAGGTCACAGGATTTAGGCTTAAAAATAAAGACTTGATGTGACCTAGACTTAAGAAGAAAAATGGTTTCCAAACTTTCGAGAGATATACTTGAGAAAGAGGTCAAGGCGGGGCAGCATGCTGGTAAGTGTTTGAAGTTAATATTGGGGATGCAGGAGCTCCAAAATTTTGAAGGGTCAGAAATTTTGGAGGCTTGTTGCAGCGGCTAGAACACTACTTTAATAACAAATGTAGTTTTTAACCCTGTACAATTAATTATTGCAAATAGATTCTTCAAATTAAAATAGAAAAGATGCAATGGAAAACACACACAATAACACAAAGATTTTATCCTGGAAATACAATACAATATATATCATGTGGCTTGCATGAATTGCAAATCCAATTGCCCTATATTAGAATACAATTGTATTTCCTTAATAAAAACTACAAAACCAAGGAAAAACAACCATGTGCCACAAAGATACTTTTAACAAAATAATGTGCAGAAAACCACCAAAAACATACCCAAAAAAAGCTGCCCAATTTTATTTTATATATTTATTTTCAGGGGTGTTTTCGCCCACCTTGTGACCCCCTTATTGTGCATCGCACATTTTACAACACATGGGGATACTTCTACTAAGAATATAACACATATCCAACACTTCTCCCTAAGCTTATTTATGAGAAACTATGGAGGATTCATCCATAAATGACATACCATTAACAACATTATCTTAATTCATGACGAAATCCATTCAAGTAAGCTGAGAGGGGGAAAAGGAGTGTTAATCAAGTTAGATATTGCCAATTCTTTCTACAGAGTTAGGAACAAATTTCTCTTCAACTTTCTCCACAAATTTGGATTCTATGTTGATTTCGTAGCTTGCATCAACTCCCCTTGGATATCACCTTCAGTAAATGGTCATTCGGCAGGCTTCTCAAAAGCATCTTGAGGTCTTTGATAAGTATTCCCTCTATTTCCTCTTTTCTATAAGTTGATGGCTAATTATTTAAGAATAAAACTTGAAAATAGAAGAATAAATGGCTTTCTCCAAGGAATCAAAATAGTTAGGGGTGTTAAGGATGTAAATCATACTCAGTTCGTTGATGACACCCTTCTATTGGAGGTGCTTTAGCAATAATAGTGGGATAGAGAACCTTGAAAACATAGAATCTTTGCAAGAAAGGAATCTATGGCCCATCAATATGCCATCTCTGCAACTTTGAAGTTGAATCCATAAACCACTTATTTTTTGAATATATATTTACAAAGAAATTTTGGGGGAAAGCTCTATAAGCAATTAATAACCGTCTGAAATAACCAAAACTAATTTTTTAGTTGTTTGAATCTTGACACAATCATTACAAATATTATCTAAAGGAGAAATCCATTTTTAGAAGAGTATGGCTATATCTCCCCAAGTTTGTAGTTTGGAAAGTCTGGTTAGCAAGAAATGTGGTAAGTTTTTAGGGCTCTCTCACTCTTCTAGAGGTGGCAGCAGAAAGAGAAAAATATATTTTGGTTGAACACTTGAGAGCCAGGGACATACACCTCTCCAACCCTCAATATTTGGATAGATATGAACATTGTTGTATTGCATAATTCAGTGTTAAGTGCAATCGAGTCCATCTCTTAAGAAGAAATAGTTTTGGCAATTATAAATATCAAAGAGTCATTTTCAATCATGGATTTCCAATAAAATACCTCACATCCTTTGTTTTCATGTGGCATAAAAATAAATAAAACAGGGGTGGTAAGAGTGGGTGGGGGGTGTTCTCTATAGGCTCAGAGGACAAATAGAATTTGAGTACTCATGGAGTTTTGGTGAAGCATCTAACAACCAAGAAAAGATGTATGTTTTCTCTAAGGTTTAATTTTAGGGATATTACTTTCAATTGGGTCCCTCATTATAATAGGAGATTCAAACAATGTATTAAGGCACCATGCACTTATCCCCATTCCTACAAAAGGGAAACTCTCACATTTGAACGAAATAATTACAAATATACTAGTTTCACTCTCAAATTTCCAAGACAAACATGTTTTCAAATACCTAAACCATGCATGAGTCTAATTATCAAATCAAGAACTTTAGTTAATCCTTGGAATATAATCAATAAATGGAACTTGAAGGGAAGCCCCAATTCCATAATCCAAGTTATTGCAAATTAAAAATTTTGCTTCTATACATAGTGATATTGAAGAAATGACTAGACGAGACAAGCAGTCATAACACTTCATTGCATAGGAACCCAGGTGATGTAATCCCCATGAGACTACAACTGACACACTTCAAGTTTGAAGGATCCCATACATTCCCTTCCCCACGGATCATTTATGAATCACTACCCAAAGATAAATCAAGCTACCACTATCATATACACTTTGTGTGGGACAGGAATGGAGATACGAGTCACTGAGTGGACTCGACTTGGGAGGAAACAACCCATTAGAGGAGGCCCAATCACTTCCTCGAACATTATAATCCAGGAGAGTAATGAGCCAATAAGGAATAAGAACCTTAGCGGAATTTCAAGAGGCTCAGGGCAAGTTTGGGACAACAATAATTTAAGGATCCTCATTAACAGGACATGTATAATTAGTAGAGGAATTTGGTGGAAATCAAGATAAGATTCAATTGGTGAAATGTATAATAAAGATAAGAAACAAGGTCATATCTAAGATATCTAGAAAATTGAGGAAGCAATCACATTGTAAATAGATTTGACAAATAATAAGGTGTATAGTCTCTCAATTTAGATAAACACATTAATAGACATCATCTATTCTCAACAAAAACAACTACATGATCTTGAACTGGACCTCCAATGCCTACATAATCAGCTTGAGACCATTATGGAGGCAAAGGAAGGAACATGTCACAATGCAAGGAAGCAAACTAGTTCCCTTAAATTTATAAAGCCTAATCAACATGAACACCTTGATCTCAACCGGGTAGCCCCAAAATTCAATTTCATAATCATAAAAAATACTAGTTAACTTCATATGATTTTTGCTAGTCTATGCCTTCAAGGTGTGGTTATTTTACAGGCAGATTTGTTTTAGTTGTATCCATTTAGACACAATTATTGTATAGTTCATGGACAAAGCAAAGATTTTAAGGGCCATCTCATATTGGCCTTCAATTTTTTTTCATTTCTATACATCAGGGAAAAATAACTGTATCTCCTTTTGGACGGATCAATTTTCCTTTTAATTCAGAATAGTCAACCTTACTCATACATTAGTTGTCATTCTGAGTGGGATTTTTTTCAATGATAATATGAAAAATATATGCAGGAACAAATGGAAAATAGTGTCAATAAAAACTCAAAACCAATCTTTGTAAATATCACTCTCAGCACTCCAAATATAATTGTTGTTACACTCCAAATCTTATTCACGGTTTAGAAAGAAAAGACACGCGTTGCAGAATAAATCACACTTTGTCACACAATTACTCTTATTCAAAAGAAACAACACTCCTCGAAACCATTCAACACTTGACCAATAAAATAACAATTGTCGTAACACCCATTCAATCAATTAAACAAACCAAATAACTATAATAACAATCAAACCATCACGCCTAATGAAGGGACCAATTAAAGGCCTACATTGTTACACAATGATGGAGGCTACAATATTCAAACTATTCAATACATGAACAAGATATGTAATAGTAACAATAAATCACACATAACTCACAACTAAGAGGAAATTAATGTATTGATATGATACCTCTCTAATAAATGATCCCTGCTAAGAAGAAGGGCCCTTCCTCCTTAGCAGGGGCTAGTGATTTACAAAACACGTAAGTTAATCAAGAAAGATATATGGAGCAATACATGATATATGTAAAGAGTTGCAGTAATGAAAGTTACAATACAAGATTACAATGATGGTGCTTCCCCTTTAATATTTATCTATGCATGCCCCACAATAAGGGAGTACATTTTGTTATAGTTTCAAATTACATTCCTATTTTTGAAAAGCAGGATCGTCATGAGAATGTCTCAATTCTCATGTGATCCAAACCGAGATTATACACAATTTTCTTGTAACAACTTGTCTTAATTGAAATAGAGTTGTAACAAATTTCTAAATCACAATGGTTTATCATTTGGAAATATCAATTGTTCCAACTAATTTTGTTTTGTTTTCCATGAGTGTCTCACTTCAATGTTCAAATTGACTTTGACCATGTGTTTGTCCATGTCGGTCTTTGTTGCTAATCGCGGAAGAACAAAGTATCCAAAATAGGTTTTGTGTTGTAACAATAGTGTTAATTGAGTCTTCATTCCATCTTTAGCAAGGTGGAACTGGGGAGATATCATCCTGTAACAGCATCTCAACAAGTGATGCCATCTGAAGCAGACCTTCATCAATTCATTAATAAAATAGCTTAAAGTAGCTAGCTTTTCTAGAAAATTAAAAGCAAAACTAGATAATAAGGGTGGCATGCAAAGTGAACATACTTTGTTTAATAACAACTAACAAATTGAAAAGTCATGGAATTTTATAGTCAAAATGGTAGGAAAAGATAGGGGAAATAGGTGCAAAGAGAATGACAATTATGTGTCCCAAAATCTCCCCCTAACTTAAGCATTTGCATGTCCTCGTGCAGACCTTTGTAACTATTTTCTGATGTATTGTGAATGAAAATTTGAAAAATCATATGCTCCTTCAGTATATTCAGTGGGTGCTTTGTATCCTCGAGATATAAATAACTCTACTTCCCATAATCCATCATCTAACTTATACATGTGTTGATACTTGTAGATAATAATTCAAATGAGTGGAAACCTAAAGCCAAATCCAGCTAAACTGTTTACATTTCCTTGCTACATCTATACCCAGTCACCCCCAGAAAGTCATGTACAAAGTTTGAAAATAGTAATCCCCACTTAACAGTTTGGGCATTTGACTAGCTCATATCTCACCAGGACATTCCCTTTAACTGGGATGACCAAACCGAGATAGTAAATAAATGTTTGGAAGGATATCTTCGTTGTTTTGTATCTGATAAACAAACACAATGGGTCAAGTGGTTACCTCTCGTTGAATGGTGGTATAACACTTCCTTCCATACCGCAGCAAAAATGACCCTATTTATGGCACTTTATGGATATCATCCACCATCCATCACATCATCTTTAAGAGAAAATTCGAAGGTTCAAGCAGTGGAAGATCACATCGAGCATCAGCAAGAAGTTCTCCAACTTTTAAAGGATAACCTGAATTTGGCACAAAATCGAATGAAACAACAGGCAGATCAACATCGTAGCGAGAGAAGTTTTGATGTAGGAGATTGGGTATTTTTACGGCTACAACCATACAAAAAAATGTCCCTCAAGCAAGCAAAGAAGGATAATAAATTATTGCCAAAGTACTATGGTCCTTACAAGGTGTTGCAAAAGATTGGTACTATGGCATACAAATTGGAGCTTCCTGCTTCTTCGCGAGTACATCCAGTTTTCCATGTTTCATGCTTAAAGAAGGTTATAGGTGAAAATCTTCCAGTTCAAACAATATTGCCAGAACTTGATGAGGAAGGAAAAATAATATTGGAACCTGAAGTGGTCATGGAAACAAGAACTCGACAGCTACGGAACCGATCAATTTCAGAGTATCTCATCAAGTGGAAGAACTTACCCACTGAAGATTCTACATGGGAGGATGAGAATTTTACACAGAAGCACCCAGAGCTACTCAAGCATTGAGGACAACACTTTTTTGAAGGAGAGGGGCATGTTAGGTCCCTATATTACTAGTATAGTCCCTTATTGTTGTTAGTGTAACCCCCTTATTGTTATTATTGTACCCTTGTAACCCCCTTATTTTTATTATCATAATTATTGTGCCCTCTTACCAAATTGTTAGGTCGGCTAGGATTACATCAGGCCCCACTAGGATTAGGCTATGCCCCATGGACTCCTATATAGAAAGGAGGTTTTTTAATTTGTATCATCCAAGAATTGTTCATTCATGTAATGTATTGGAGGTTTCCCCCTCGAAGTGGCTTATTTCTAAGGCGTTGATATCTCTTTTATTCTATTTTTGAAGCTGGTTTCACAACAGAAGGCCCTCAATTGAACATCTCCCACATAGGGTGTAATATTAAAAGTCCTTTCTCCAAAATAGGCATGAACATGCAAATGCAACTCACATAATAAATGCTCCTCTAAAATATTAGCCTTCTATAAAGTCTTCAGAAATCTTAAACCTCCCTTACCACGTGTGGCTATTTCTCTTTTATTATTCTTAATTAGAAAAAGAAAATTTATTTCTTGTAAATATAGAGGGTAGCAAGCAGAATGGGTTTCCACAACTCAATGCATTCTCTACAAGGTCATACATCTGCTCCTTCTCTTCCTGTAACAACTTTACCTTTTTTTGCAATACTTCTACCGATAGTATTGCTTGCTTCCTATCTTCCTTAATCTTTTCCAAATCTCGAACCAACAAATTTTCAGCCTAGGTTCTTCTAATATTATTCACAATCTCCTTATGTTTACTTAAAGTGATGACCTCACCTTCCAATGAGATTTCTAACATTTTCCATCTTTCTAATTCCTCAGGAAAAGATATTGATTTCAATGACCCTCTAAGTTTTGATTGAGCTGTATATGTTGTTGTTACAGTATAAAATTCAGCAGCCTCCTATGATCCTTATTTATCTTTGTTCTTCTCCTGCTACTCTATCTTGGCTTCTAGATTTTGTGTTCGGCAACGCCATTAATAGGTTTTTATTTATCAGCAATTTGATTTTCCTCAGTCTATTCTACTTCAACTGTTAGTTCTTGTGTAGAAACAATGTCAGTAGGTTCTTGTGGATTAATAGTTTTATTTTCCTTAGTCCACTCTGCTTAAGTTGTTGGTTCTTGTGGAGCAGCAACATTGTTAGCAGGTTCTTGTGGATCAACATACTGATTTTCCCCATTCAACTCTGCCTCAGTTAATGGTTCTTGTGTAACAGCAGTGGAATTAACAAGTTCTTATGGATTAGTGGCATGGAACTCCGCATGTTGCTCCTCTACTTGTATTCCAACCAAGATGGTTGTTGGCCCTTCAAACCTACTTTCTTAAGAATTTGTTTACATCCCATGCATGACCTTCCAGTTTTGTTAGCGGGTGACACGATTCCTACTACCTCTACTAGGGTTTCCAACCATGTTTTTTTCTTAAATTGAATTTCTTCTTCTTATTTCAATTAATTATTTTTTTGGGTTAGAGGGTCAATTTCAATCTTACTCGGTGGAGGAATGCCTTCATGCTCCTACTTCGATTCATCTTTCTTTTCTTTGCTCAGTTGTTCCTCTAGCTCCTTCAATTCCACTGTAGTAGCATGAACTCCATGCATTGAGGTAGATGATTGTCTAATAGTCACTCTTTGATGCAGGAGCATTCGGCTCGAAAATTCATCGTATTTTGGTTGACTTAGGGGGTCTAATATTTATTAAAGAATTTAATTTATTTATAGGAATTTTGTATATTTTTATATGATTTGAGTGAGAACTATGTATGTGAGGTTTTTAATGTAAATATTCTCAAATAATTGAGAATACGAGAGATATTAGGCTTGTAAAGATCTCATAAAAATATTGGGGATTAGTAGATCCTAGAATAGGATTTGGTTGAGTTGTTGAGATCCTCAAGGGATCATTAAGATATTTTAGGAATTAGTTGAGTGATCTATAGAGAAGATCATGGATTTAGAATAATCCATAACTATGTAATTATTTCTATCAATGTAAAGGGAGAGAGGTAGATTTGGAGGTGTGAGTGAGTGTGAGTGTGAGGAGAGACTAAGAAAGAGGCCCAATTCTATGAAATTATTTTATTTTATTGATTAATCATCTCACTGTTTGGGTGTGCAATTGTTTTTTAAGAATATGTGTATGTTTATTTTTTAAGTATCTATCTAGCGCTATCATTTGGTATGAGAGCGAGGTTGGAGTTTTTATAAAAAAATCAGCCATGCTTGAAATGTTGGAGCGACGATAGATTCTCTGTTATTGTCAATTTCTTAATTTGTATGGTGTTGAGTCTCTTTAGTTCCTATTGCATAATCGTGTGAATTTTGTGGCTGAATTTGAAATTGAATTCTGATTAATTGCAATTTTCCATGAACAAGTCTCATTCATCCTTGGCTAAGCTGGATCGAATTGGCACACGGGATAAGTAACTGACAGTGCTAGCTATATAATGGACTGAGTCAAGTTTCAAGTGGTTACAATTACCTTTTGATGGATGTTTTAATTTTCCATTCTCTCGCACGAAAATGGTGCACTTATATTTTCTAGCCAATGAAGAGCTTAGTGTGGTAAGCTTCTTCCCCTATTTTGTGTGTTGGAATTCCCCTTTCTAAAAATATTTTATGAGTAAACACAAGAGTGGAGGTCCTTGTCCTGCGTGTTGGTGAGAGTAGCAAATGCAGGAAGCAACAATTTTAAGTTGGGCACTATACAATTTGTTTGCTTACTACAACTTGATTTTCACTAGTGTTTTAAATTTTAAATTCAGATCTAATACATCACAGAGACAGGGCATGCGGTTCAGTGAGCGATAACTCTAGTTTTGCTGACAACATTTGGAAATTAAACTCGTGAATTGGAGCCACCATTCATTGCAACAACGTGAGGAGGTTGCTTTCATTGGTGCGCTTTTGCTCCTGGAGAACCTGGTATCTGCAAAAATTGAGAGAATGAAAACATGTATGGTAGAGAATTATAAATAAAAGCATGGACAGAGATCCCAAATCCTGCATAGAGAGCTAGAAGAACCCGATTTGTGTAAGAAGAAGCACAATGCAAAGAATCACGCATGGAATCGATGGATTTTCTATTACGAAATCAAATAAGGTCGGTCAGCTTGTGTTGGAGCTATTACATAGAAGGTTACTCTAATTGAGATAGGGAGAGTTGAATAGTCACGTTCAAAAAAAAAAACTAATTTATAAAAGCACGTGTTAGATTTTATGTTTTCCTAACATAAAATTTATAAAGTAATTTTTTATGACTCTTATGAGAGGTCGTAATAAAAAATAAAGGAAAACATATACATGCCATAAAATGGAAATGATAAGATAATGGAATGCAAATTTTTCAAACAGAGAAGTAACGTCACAATTTTTCTATTCCAAAATGTAATGTTATTCTTTCATAAGAAAATGTCAAAAGATTAAAGGAAGCTTCTAAGTGTTGAATGAGAGAGAATTAGTGGAATTATTTTTAGTCCAAATCACTATTGATGTCAAAATCAAGACTAGTTTGAAAATGTAAGTATTTGTAAGAATATAGACCGTTAATAGAAGTCATCCAAAGTTTGAAAAGTTGGTTTTAATAGTGCATGATTTAGAACTCGACACCTAAAGAGTTTGGTCATTGTAAGACAAGAAATATTGCACTTGTTGTTTGGCGTGCAGAGGAGCAAGAGAGTTTCCAAAAGACATTTCAAGATAAAGAGAACTAAAGATATCAGATATCGTTTGTTAATGTTGTGTTACTTCTATACTGCTAGAACTGAAAAAATATACTATTTACCTGATGTGGATAATCACAAGTGAACAGATGAAGTTCACAAATGAGGAAAATATGATTGTTGATAGTCATGCAGAGGTTCAGAGGGAAGCCACAACAGAAGAAAGGAGAAGAAAGATTCCAAGGAAAATGGCATGATAAATATTCAAGAAGAAATTGACAGGGAGAAAGCTGAGATAAAATTCCATCTTGAGTTATTGATGGATATGTTGAAGAGGAATAAAGAAGACAATATGTATGGTTGGATTATGAGAAGTGAAATTAAATGGGCATAGATTCATGATGATGTATGTATACAGAGGATGCGTTAAATGAAGGAAGAGTTACTCAAAAATGAGTATTCTAAGAAAGTTTACATAGAATCAGACATGCCCACATTTTGAAAGGTGAATGAAGATACAGGTAAGAGGAATCAGATGAGGATCTTCCAATCATATTAAATATTATCTAAAAGCAAGAAGAATCCGCCGTCTCTATATCAAGTGATACCGTTGTCTCTGGCGAAACTGATAATTTGTGTATGATTGCAGGTATTGCAGGAGAAAAGGCAAGGATACCTCTTGAAGAGGGCTTACAGAAAGACATTAATGCAAAATGTGTTGAAGAAGGAGGTGAGGTAGATTTGTCTCAGGACAAAGAGAAGACAATAATAGGACTAAAGGAAGAAGAAGGACATCTACTAAAATATGTTAATGAAAGCAATCAGGGAACAAAAAAAATTGATTTTGTGATCGATGAACTGTGGAATTTAATGATGGGACAGTCCAAATGGAGAAAAATGATAGCAGAAGGGATGATCAATCAGAATTTGATGCTGATTGAAGAAAGGAAAAAGAACCAGAAGATAGCAGCCATGCAGCAGCAGCAAAGGTGCAGAGCATTTGGACAATTACAAACTAAGGTTTGGGACCCTGGAAGTTTTTCTATTAGCATATGATCAGGAGATCATGTATGTTTTCAACTTTGGGAGTCTGATGCAGGAGCATCCAGCTCGAAAAATCATTGTATTTTGGTTGACTTAGGGGGTCTAATGTTTATTAAAAATTTTAACTTATTTATAGGAATTTTGTATATTTTTATATGATTTGAGTGAGAAGTATGTATGTGTGGTTTTTAATGTAAATATTCTCAAATAATTGAGAATACGAGAGATATTAGGCTTGTAAAGATCTCATAAAAATATTAGGGATTAAGAAATCCTAGAATAGGATTTAGTTGAGTTGTTGAGATCCTCAAGGGATCATTAAGAGATTTTAGGAATTAGTTGAGTGATCTATGGAGAAGATCATGGATTTAGAATAATCCATAACTATGTAATTATTTCTATAAATTTAAGGGGAGAGAGGTAGATGTAGAGCTGTGTGAGCGAATGTAAGTGTGAGAAGAGTCCAAGAAAGAGGCCCAATTCTATGAAAATATTTTATTTTATTGATTAATCATTTCAGTGTTTGGGTGTGCGCTTGTTTTTTTAGAATATGTGTATGTTTATTTGTTAAGTAGCTATCTGGTGCTATCACTCTTACTCTTTTCTTAAGGTATTTTCCCCCAATGTCTTTTTAAATGACCTATTTCTTTTTTTTGTTTATTGAGGCTCTTCTTCCTCAATAGGGCACCCATGGCTAGCATTCTCAAACTACCCACTAGAGATATCTATTAGTTATTCAGTACATGCCCTTTTTCCCAAGCAGGTGTATCAGTAATAGTCTTTATAGAACTCTTACTTCAAATATTTCATCGACGAGGCCTAGGAGGTATAATTTCCTTTTCTTTCAGCTATGTTTCTTCACTTTCCTCATATTCCTCAATTTCACTCATTTCCTCCTTTGGGGTTGGTACTTGTGATTATGCAAGCAGCCTAGTCCATGCTCTCCCTTGTTGTTGCAATGAATCAATTATAATCAATTTAATCAACCTATGATTATTTATGCATGTTTCAAGGTGCTTTGCAATGCGTACAACTTTTGCCATATGTTGTAACGATTTTAACAAGTACTAAGCCATATTGATTATCTGCTCATTGTGTAAATATGCTAACAGTTGAAAGTGATAATGGAACAAAATCCTAAAACACCCTTCAAAAGTTATAAATTTATGAATAAAATAAACCACATCGTCCCAAGGATCAGGAAGGGAGGTTCTGTCAACCCCTCTTCCCTTATACCTTACCTCCTCACCTTCCTGTAAAGAAGTGGCTTTGGTCATTGGGACTGTTATTTTCTTATAGAACCAGCACATTCCCATTTGTGGTAGACTCGTTACCATAGCAACCACTTCCTATGAAACAACAACGTTGATTCCTTTGACTACTAAGCCCTGTTCGTTCAATGTTTGTTCAAATTCTATCAAATTCTCGAAATAAGCCAGCCAACCCACATTTTGAAATAATTCCAAGGCCTCCAGATGGTGTAATAGAGTATCAATAGAGCTAGGTTCATGGTGGAATACTGCTCCTTCCATGTCAACTCAGAATATTGTTACAAGGTTGGAATTTGTTCATGCAAATGTTCATTAGGGAAAAGAGTGTTGATTTACTAGAATTGGAAATTTTTACCCTTTCGACAGTTTTATGCCATAATTGACAATTAATGGGAATGATTTCAGGGTGGGCACATCAGGTATTCAGGAGTAACAACATCTGGTTGTTATTAATACACATTTTACTCAGTCGTTACTAATTTTGGATGATGGTATGGCTCATCGTACAATAGATACGATTCACCTCCCCGAACAATTGAATGATAATAGCCATCCTCGATGGGTGTGACAGAGGGTCATGTCAACCTTAAATCCAAAAATCAAATTAAATGATGAAAAGCATACATGTTGTTGACTTACCATTGTGCTTATGTGGAAACTATACAAGTGATGCTTACTTGATCGACATTGTGCGATAATTAATTCGTGGCATATGTCTATTGGTGAATCCTTCTATTAAAACAATGTCGTGAAATAGATTTATTTGTCAAAAAAATTAGGTGTATTAACACAAAATTATAGTTGTAAACATCGAAAATGCAAGAACACATAGTATTTCAACTTGTGATGGTGAACCAATGAAAGTATTTGTGATCTATATCAGCAGAAATGTGTAAAATTGTAAAAGTGGCTTGCAACTATACAGAGTTATGTTAGTAAAAACTTCGTAGAATTGTATCAATAGAATCTATTTGAATACTGTAATATATTTTGAAGTAGTAAGCATGTGATAAGTGTAGTAGCTTGTGATGATTGATAAATACTCAGTCTGTAATAGCAACAAATTTAAATAGTAAACCAATTACAAAAAGAGAAGAAAATATATCATAATGTTGTTACAGAGGAAGAAAAATATTTGATGGCTACTAGCAAGCTGGTTTTAGTCTCCACATTTTTCCAATGGCACTCCAGAGGGGTTTTCACCACTATACATTTTTATTTTTATTTTTATATTTTTCTTCTTCTTTTCTTTTTCTTTTTCTTTTTCTTTTTCTTTTTTTTTCTTTTTATTTTTTTTTATTTTTCTTTTTTTTTCAGCTAATAGGAAAAAAACTAAGTGGCTAGAATGCAGGACAAAATTCCCTTGCCCCAACAACTTCAGGGTCTGAATTTGCATCTGAGACAATGTTGACAAAATAATCCTTAAAAGTAGGCTTATGATATAACCACAAACGATGTCCATTAGCAAGAAGGGATGTTTGGGACCCATCAATGGTTGTTAATTTCACAATCCCATTTTCAGAGACTATATCAACCTCATAAGGACCTAGCCACCTAGAGCACAACTTCAATTTAAAATATTTAAAAATGGAGTCATATAATAGAGCCCAATCACCCTTAAAACACCTTCTTCTTAAGAAATGCATCATGCCACTTGGGACACTCTTATTGTATTATATGTGTTCATTGCACAATGGCCAAGCACTTCTCATCTAACTCGTTCAGTTATTCAAGCTGAATTTTTTGAGCTGAATTCAACACTAAATTCACCTCCAAAGCAGTTATGAGTGTCTTTATCTCAAACTCAATTGGAAAGATAAGACTCTTACCAAATACCAACTCATAGGGAGATAATCTTGTATTGTTCCTCTAAGTATTTCTATAAGCCCATGACATTTTTGGAAGTCTCTCAACCCAATCACCTTGATGGCTTGTCATGGCCTTCATGAGAATAGCTTCAAGCACCTTATTAGTACTTTCCACTTGCCCATTTGACTGTGGTTTGTAAGGTGAAGTGACAGAGTGATGAATCTTATACTTCTTCACAAGGTCTTGTATCAACCAAGAAGTAAATTGTCACTCCTCCTTATGTAATTGTCTCATTTTTCACTCCATACCAAGCAAACAATTCTTCAAATAAAAATTCTGAAACAACATGCTTAGTTTCCCAAGTGAGTGCTCTTGCCTCAACCCACTTGGTGATGTAGTCTTTGCATACCAAAATATAAGTCTTCTACTGAGATGGGGGATTAATTGGTCCCACAAAATCTAAAATGCATATCTCGAACGGCCCCATCACTAGTTGAGGTTGTAACCACATTTCATCTGATTGAGTAGGTTGGCCCATCCTCTAACAAATGTCAAACTATAAAATCCCCTCTTAAAAATATCTTTGTCCTGCTAATAATTTTATGAGTTTTGTTTGATTCAGTATTTGAGATATTTTGTCAAACATCTAGAAGGAAAAGTATTGTATATGATTTTTTTTAATTTTAATCCCAAATATTAATGCATAGTGGCTAATGTATGTTGAATTTAAGCATTCAAATAACTCAAATTGATTTACAAAACACCCAAAAATATATGCAATGTTGATACAAGGATAATATTATCATAACAAAAGCAAGCATGAGAAACCCCCTTTTTAGTTTAATATGTAAAAAACTGAATAATGAAAGTAGATGAGCCTAGGCCTTGCTCAAAAATATTTTTTATAAATATTAGTCATAACAATGTGGAGAAACCAGCAACACCAGTTCAAAAAACAAGCTCCAAAAGATATAGATCAACCCCCCTTCTATTCCACTGTAATATCAGTTAATGTGGGGCTTTGGATGTTGTGAACGACTCAACTGTAAATCAACCCCTTCCTCTTGACCATATGCCCTCAACAATGTATGTGTACCAATCCTAAAACTTTCTCAGCTAGCAAGAGATGGAAGATGCGACCCCTCCAACAATGGTACTTAGCATAAAGAGTAGCAACACAACCAGCCAATGAATTCTAAACTCGACTCTCTTCCAAACTCGTGGAGTCAAGTATAACTTACCCTTTAATGGATATGAATTTAGTTATTCCTATATATTGGATAGAGATCTTCATACCACAGACTCAGCCATTAATTTTCAAAAGCACACTCTCAGCTAATAAGATAGTATGTTCCTCTACTCTAAACATGAAACTCGACAAACATGGATTGAAGGGAACTCGTTTCTCATTCAATCTCTGACTTATAAATTCTACTTAGGAGTATGGTAGTGGAAAACCCACAAGAAAGGCCCTCATATTTGGCTTGTACATCCACCTAAAAAATGATATATATAAAACTCAAAATAAAAATATAAAATCAACTAATAAAACCTTGTACCTCCATTATCTTTTGCAAATATTCTTCTTCTTGGTAGCGCAATGGTGAAATATGAGTGATTTCACTCTCTGAACCAACTAGAGTATATAGTTTCAACACCGAAGCTAGCAATGGTGCCTAGGGTTTCTCAAACCCTAAGATTCTCTCCAAAAACTCTTAAAGATCTTGTTTTCTCAAAATGCAAGTGATAGAATGAGGAGAGACTCCTCACTTTTCCCTTTTTATAATTTAATGGCCACATCTGCAATCATTTTACCTTTTTAATTTCATAAAGTCACTTTAGGAACCTTTCACTTTATAAAATTAAAGTGACTTTTCATTAGCCTAGGATATGACCCATTTTCCCCTTTTTAACATTTATAATATTTTCCCTAGGAGAATCATGTTCCCTTAATTAAGTTTTTCCCCAACAGCTCATGGCAACTTTGTTGTTTTGGGAACCTCGCCTACACCTCGCCATGGCCGGGGTACATTACACACACCAATGTGGAAGAGGTAGCCATCCAAACAAAAATAATTGGCACTTTGCTAAATGATTTTCCACTTTTCTCTGGGAGAAAGGTGATTGGGAATCTTTCCTACAAAAATGTAATTAGAAGTGCCTACATACCAAGGTTAATAAGTGGATACTACAAAGAGATATCCATCTCGGAAAGAGCCTTCTAATGGAAGATTATCAATGGCATGAGTCAATCTAAAAATAAAATCGGCAACAATGTTATCTTTCCCAGGTTCATTTATAATAGTAATGTCAAATTATTGGAGTAACAGTAACCACATAGTACCCCTTGCATTAGTAACTAGTTTATTCATTAAAAATTGAATCGAAGAGTGGCCAATATGCACAAAATTTTAGTAACCAGTAATGTAATTCCTAAATTTTTTGATAGCATGAATAACAACAAGAACTTTTTTTTCGGTTATCGTATAGTTTACCTCTACAGGGGTCAAGTTCTTGTTGATATAGTAGATGGCATAAGGTTTATTTTCCTCCTGTTTTACAAGCACAACCCCGATGGTTGTATCAGAAGCATCGTTGGAGATGTGAAACAATAGACTCAAGTTCGGTCCTCGTAGAATGTGAGTTTATATTACACATATTTTTAACTCTACAAAAGCATTGTTACACTTGTCAGTCCATATAAATATTTATCTTTTGTTAATAGGGAAAATAATGGAAACGAAATCTTAGCAAATTTTTATATATAATCATTTGTAATAACATGCCTACCCCAAAACGATATGTGCATCATTTTGCATCTTATGAGTGGGGATTCTCAAAATTACCTCAACTTTTGTTGGATCAACCTGTATACTTTTAGGAGAAAGATAGTGTCCTAAAATAATACCTTCAACCATCATCATGTGGCACTTTTTATTAAGACATAGGTTGGTTTCTATACAATGCTCAAGTACCTTTTCAAGTTGTGCAAGGCTTCATCAAACTCATCCCCATAGGGTGTAAAGTCATCCATAAATATTTTGGAACAATTGTTTGTTATGCAACTAACTCACAAAATAGAAGAAAAGATAGATTAGTGACTTAAAAATTAGCCTCTTTGAGGGGGAAACCTCCTTTACATTACATAAATGAACAATTATTATATTATTCAAATGATAATACTTCCTTGGTATATCTAGGAGTCTAAGGGGTCACAATATAATCAGAGCCTACATAACAATAATAATGTAAGGGCACAACTATAAAAACAGTTTTCTTGTATGGGTCACGACAATAACAACATGCGGGATACATGGACACAACAATAACAATATCAGGCTACACTAGCAATAACAATAAGGGGAACACACTAGTATTATAGGGACCTACCATGCCCATCTCCTTAAAAAAAATGTTGTCCTCAATGCTTGAGTAGTTTTGGATGCTTCTATATGCAATTATCATCCTCCCATGTGGAATCTTCAGCAGGTAAGCTCTTCCACTTAATGATATACTCTTAAATTAAATGATTATAAAGTTGTCAGGCTTTTTCTTTCGTCACTTCTTCGGGCTCAAATATGATTTTTCCTTCTTCGTCAATTGTTGGCAACATTGTTTGAACATGGAGCTTATCACCGATAATTTTCTTTAAGCATTAAACATGGAAATCTATGTAGGTTTTAACCCTGTACAGAAATTACCTATAAACGAATTCTTAACACAGAAAATATACAATGGCGAGAACATAAAAAATAAAACAAATATACACATATATTTTCCCTTGGATCCAAAAGCTGGGACTACCAAATTGATTTTCCATTATATTCCTTCCAATTTTACAATACATATATATACATGTCAAAGCGTTCATAAAGCCTCATCCATTAATTCTGGATTAGAACATAATCGTAGTTCCCTTGAACAGATCTACAAAATACCATGGAAAAAAAACCATCATGCCCAGAACCATGTGCAAAACCCATGCACAAAACCATAGGTAGGTCTTCCCACATAATATAGGGTCCAAAAAAAAATTCCAGGGGGTTTGCGCCCCCCTGGTGACCCCCCCATGTGTGCAACTAGTCGTGGAAATAATATAACACACACCCAACATTCTCCCACTTAATATTTTCTTTTCCACAAAGGGTGTCACAATAGAGATCAATCATTCGTCCATCCCAACAATTCCCATTGTTTCTCTACACCAAGAAAACTTCTCAGTGCTCACAAACTTTGTCAGTGCATCTGCAACATTCTTCAAATTGTCCAACTTTACCAACAATACCTTTTTGTACTCAACCATATCCCTCACAAAGTGATATTGAACATCAATGTGCTTTGTCTTTGAATGATAAGCATGGTTATTTGACAATAAAAATGCACTTTGGTTTTCATATTCTATCCTTATAGATTGTTGTACCTACCCCATACTTGAACACAATATATGCAACCAAACTACTTCCTTTCTTGCATGAGTGGTTTCCATGTATTCATCCTCTGTAGTTGAAACATCCACTACATAATGTATTTTTCTCATCTAACTGACTTCTCCTCCAAATAGTTCAAACACATACCCACTTGTAGATCTTCTTTGATCTAGATCTCCAACCCAGTCTGCATCAACAAAGCCATGGATGTCCAAAACTCTATCTAATCCTGGTCTTCCTTGGTAGCATAGACCATAATCACTAGTGCCACGCAAATATCTGAAAACCAGCTTCATTGTTATCCAATGCTCCTTCCCTGGTTTTGACATAAACCTGCTCAATACTCCCACTGCATGTGCAATGTCTGATCTAGTATAGACCATTACATACATCAGGTTACCCACTACACTTTCATATGGAACGCGGGACACTTCCTCTTCCTCTTCTTGTGCCTTGGGATACTGTTCAGCAGATAAATTTACACCTACAGGAATAGGAACCTTCACCAGTTTAATATCCTGACATTAAACCTCTACAATATTGTCTCGACATACTTCCTCTCGTTTAACCAGATCTTCCTCTTTTCCTCATTTCATTTCATTTCCATGCCCAAAATATATTTTGCAACACCAAGATCCTTCATGTCAAATTTGGAGGACAATTGGCTCTTCAAATCCTAGATAATTTATTTGTCATTTCCAATCAGCAATATATCATCCACATATAACACCAAATAAATAACACGGTCACCAATTAATTTAAAATACACACATGATACGCTTTATATATGTATCAAATTTATGATACCACATCCTTGGTGACTATTTTAACCCATACAAATAATTTTTAAACTACATACCAGTTATTTCTTACCCTTCACCGCAAAGCCTTCAGGTTGCTTCATGTAGATCTCCTCTTCTAGATCCCCGTGAATAAATGTTCTCTTCACATCCATTTGTTTTACCTCAAAATCAAATGCAACAACAACAGATAAAAGTAATCAAATAGAAACCACCTTGGCAACAGGAGAAAAAATGTCACCAAAATCAATTCCTGACACCTCAAAATAACATTTTGCTACCAACCGAGCTTTGTAGTTCTCCACCTTGATTTTTATGTCCATCTTCTACTTAAACACCCATTTGTTGCGAATGGGTTTCCTTCTAGTCAGAAATTCCACTAGATCCCATGCCTCATTTTGTGCAAGGATTCTATTTCATAAACCATGGCCTCCTTCCAGATTTTTCCCTCCTCTAAATCCACTGCCTCCCTGACAGTTATGGGATCTAAAGAAACATTTACCAGAGAATAATAACTAATTACTGAGAGGAATAATTAAACATAACCAACAACAAATCATAAACATAAATAGAAATGTTTAACTGGGAAAAACCCCAAACTCCGGGGAAAACCCATCCTAATGAAATTTCATTAGCCTTGGCCAAAACCCTGGCCAATCCGGCCAAGTGAGCCTTCACTGCTCACATCTAGGTCTTACATTACAATGAAGTCTTCCAAGCCTTTTATAGGCTCCATTACATGCAATACCATGAGTCGAAAACCATGGGTGCACAATACCATGTGCCCCAAAACCACTAATATTACCCTAGTCAACATTGACACTACCCCGAGTCATGTTTACCTAACATTCCCCCCTTAAACTTGACTTGGGGATTATTGACTAAATCCAGCCAAAACTGCTAAGTGAGACAACCCTGCTCATTGTACCCCTTCGCCCCTCAAATTTTTACCCAGGGTAATTGTTAACTTGACATCCCCCCTATCACCTAGGTCTAACCCAGACTTTACCAGTGATTACCCAGGGGTATGCATGCCATACCAGGTCTTATAGCAGTATGCCCATTTACATGGAAAAATTAACTCCATTATAATAATTAATTTATTTTTATTTTTTACCCTTGTTGCTCTCTTAATATAGCCATCCTATCATCTCTAAATTTCTCGGACCAACTTCTTATTACTGCTAGTCGCTAGATCTGGGTTGTGGCAGCACCATTCTCCTCTTTCTCTAGGCCAATAAAACCCTTGGCTACAAAAGCGTCTCTCTGAAGCCAAACTTGGCTTTGATACCAAATGTAGGTTTTAACCCTGAACAGAAATTATCTACTCACGAATCTTATAACAGAAGATAAACAATAGCGAGAGCATAAAACATAAAACAGATAAACACAGAGATTTTCCCCTGGATCCCAAATCGGGACGACCAGCTTGATTTTTCATTATATTCCTTTTAGTGTTACAACACACATATATATACATGCCGAAGCATACATAAACCCCAATCCATAAACCCTGGATTAGAACATAACTGTAGTTCCCTTGACCGGATCTACAAAAATACCAGGGGCTGAAAACCATCGTACCCCAATACCATGTGCAAAACCATGCACAAAACCATCGACGCGGACTACCCACCGGAAATTAAGGACCAAAAAAATTTCGTTGGGGCGCTGCCCCCGCGCATGTGCTTAGTCGTGGAAAGAATATAACACATACCCAACATTCTCCCACTTGTTGTTTTCTTTCCACAGGGGGCCACAAGAGAGCTTAGTCATTGGCCCAATTTTTCAACACCCATTGTTTCTCTACACCAAGAGAACTTCTGAGTGCTCATAGACTTTGTTAATGCATCTGCAACATTCTTCAAAGTGTCCACCTTTACCAGCAACACCCTTTTAGCCTCAACCATATCTCTAACAAAGTGATATTGAACATCAATGTGCTTTGTCTTTGAATGATAAGCGGGGTTCTTAGCCAAGAAAATTGCACTTTGGCTATCACAGTCTATCCTTATAGCTTGTTGTACCAACCCCATACTTGAACACAATCTCTGCAACCAAACTACTTCCTTGCTTGCATGAGTGGTTGCTATGTATTCTGCCTCTGTAGTTGAAAGAGCCACTACAGACTGTCTTTTACTCATCCAACTGATTGCGCCTCCAAATAGGCTAAACACATACCCACTTGTAGATCTTCTTTGGTCCAGATCTCCAACCCAGTCTGCATCAACAAAACCACGAATGTCCAACATTATTTCCAATCCTGGTCTTCCCTGGTAGCACAAGCCATAGTCACTAGTGCCACATAAATATCTAAAAACCCACTTCACTACTATCCAATGCTCCTTCCTTGGGTTTGACATAAACCTGCTCAATACTCCCACTGCATGTGCAATGTCTGGTCTAGTACAGACCATTGCATACATCAGGCTACCCACTGCACTTGCATATGGAACACGGGACATATACTCCTCTTCTTCTTGTGTCTTGGGACACTGTTCAGCAGACAGCTTTACACCTACAGGAATAGGAAACTTCACCGGTTTACTATCCTGCATATTGAACCTCTGCAATATAGTCTCGACATACTTCCTCTGGTTTAACCAGAGCTTCCTCTTTGCCCGATCTCTCTTAATTTTCATGCCCAAAATATAGTTTGCAGCACCAAGATCCTTCATGTCGAATTTGGAGAACAGTTGGGTCTTCAAATCTTGGATAATTTCTTTGTCATTTCCAATCAACAACATATCATCCACATATAAGACCAAATAGATAACACGGTCACCAATTAATTTAAAATAAACACGGTGATCCTCCTTGCTTCTGGTGAAGCCAAGTCCCCGTATATAGGTATCAAATTTCTGATACCACATCCTTGGTGACTGTTTTAACCCATACAGAGACTTCTTCAACCTGCATACTAGTTCTTTCTTACCCTTCACCATAAAGCCTTGAGGTTGCTTCATGTAGATCTCCTCTTCTAGATCCCCGTGAAGAAATGTTGTCTTCACATCCATCTGTTCTATCTCAAAATCAAATGCAGCAGCAACAGATAAAAGTAATCTAATAGAAGTAACTTTGGCAACAGGAGAAAAAATATCGCCAAAATCAATTCCCGGCACCTGGGAATAACCTTTCGCTACCAACCGAGCTTTGTATTTCTCCACCTTGCCTTCTACATTCATCTTCTTCTTAAACACCCATTTGCTCCCAATGGGCTTCCTTCCAGCCGGCAACTCCACCAGATCCCATGCATCGTTTTTGTGCAAGGATGCCATTTCATCAACCATGGCCTCCTTCCAGAGTTTTCCATCCTCTGAATCTACTGCCTCCCTGACAGTTTTGGGTTCATCATCAGTTATAGTTAAGGCAAAACCTGAACAAAAATCAGATGGACTATACCTTTCTGGTTGCCTTCTTTCCCGAACTGATCTTCTCAAAGCTAGAGTTTGTGGCTCTTCATCTTCTGAGTCTTCTTCTGTTGTAGAGTCTCCATCTCTGAATAGAAAATCATAACCAATTAAACATAACCAACAACAAATCATAAACATAAATAGAGATGTTTAACCGAGAAAAACCTCAAACTCCGGGGAAAACCCATCCTAATGAAATTTCATTAGCCTTGGCCAAAACCCTGGCCAATCCAGCCAAGTGAGCCTTCACCGCTCACATCTAGGTCTTACATTACAATGAATTCTTCCGAGCCTTTTATAGGCTCCATTACATGCAATACCATGAGTCGAAAACCATGGGTGCACAATACCATGTGCCCCAAAACCACTACTATTACCCTAGTCAACATTGACTCTACCTCGAGTCATGTTTACCTAATAGGATCATCATCGGTGATAGATAAAGCAAAATTTGAATAGAAATCAAATGGAATATACCTTTCTGTTTCCCTTCTTTCTCGAATTTATCTTCTCAAATCTAGAGTTTGAGGCTCTTCCTCTTCTGATTCTTGTTCTGTTGTAGATTATGATGCTTCCTCCTTTATCTCAAACTCTATCTTCTCAAGTTTCTTTGGTAGGACTTCATGTTTAATACAATATTTCACCTCTCTAAACACCACATCTTGGTTGTACACAATCTTCCTTATTTCTGGGTTCCAAAGCTTATAACCTTTTAAACCATCATTATACCCAATAAAGATGCACCTTTCAGATTTACTATCCAACTTGGTTCTTTTCTTATTTGGAACATGTACATATGCATCATAGCCAAATACCTCATATGTGAAAGAGAGGGTTTCTTACCAGTCCATACGTCATGTGGAGTCTTATCCTCCAACGATGATGACGGTGATTTGTTAACCAGGTAATATGCAGTCTCCATTGGCTCTGCCCATATTCATGTCCTAACGTGGCACCACTGAGCATGCTTCTTGCCTTTTCCATCAATGTCTTGTTTATTCTTTCTGCAACTTTGTTTTTTTGAGGAGCGTATGGAGTATTTTTCTATCATTCTATACCACACTTCTTATATAACTCTTAAAATTAATTCTTGTATAACTCTCCACCATTATTTGTCCTCATCGCCTTTATCTTCTTCTCTGTCTAGTTTTCCACCAACGCCTTAAATTATTTAAATCTGTCAGACTTCATATTTCTTCCTGAGTAAATATATCCATGTATTCTGTTATTGCCTAAATCTACCTCAGGCTGAAGGAAGGCAGATTTAGGGTAACATCAAACCATGCTCAGTCTGGTAGCTAGCCCTACCAGAACAGGAGAGGGCTCTCTCCGGGTCAATCTCAGCGAAAAGTAAGAAATAGGGCTTGAGATGACTGTAAAAACAACTAATTTTAGGCTAGGTATATAAATAAAGGATTTTGATTTTTATTTTGGGGGTTTTCGTTGGAAAAAAGGGAAAGGCAGTTTTGGGTGCGGGGATTAGGCCCAGTTTTTGCAGAGTTCTGATTGGGGTGAGGAAGGCAAGTGTTTTGATGTTTTAAATTGATTTAATGGAAGGATAAAACTGGTGAGGGGCTGAAGAGGGAAATAGGGTCTCAAGATTCCTCCTCAAACAGACGAAAAACAAAACTAAAGGCAGAGCAAAGCAAGCTACTTAATTCTACCTTTAACACTGATTTGCTTAATTTAAGAAGAAAAGAGAATGGAAATGGTATACATAAACATCAATTAAACTTACAAATACATAGAGAGAAACATCATCAAAACATAGAGCCACAAGGATCCCAAAGAGGGCTGCAAACCCTGGTCTATTCCTTTGCCAAAATTGCAGAATGAATGTACAATGAAGTGTTGAGCAATCCCAAATGTCCAACCCTGAAAATGTCTGAGAAAATACATAATATAGACCAGCCTAAACCATTCCCATGCCTCTAGGGGTCGAGCTCATCATTCTAGGAGCTGTTTCAACCATATCTAAACTAGGAACTAGAAAATAGGCCATGAAACAACTTGCCTCTATATGCTAGGAAACTGATCCATTCACTCACATTTCACCTTTTGGTGAATGAATCTTCTAGAACAAGTAAAAATGTGCCAAAATTACATCATGGTTATTAAATTACATCAAGGTGGATCAAAATTTACATGAAAAAGTGAAACTGGCCAAAACTAGGCGAAATTCTGAGCTGTGGAGTGAAAAATAGGCCAAAATCCTCTATGTGCCGCGCCCAAAATCCCTATGCATAGTACAACTTTGGAGCTGTTTTTGAGGTCATTCCCGAAGTCAAAATTGAGCTCATGATAGCTCGTTGGAAAGCCCTGACTGTCTACTTTCCAACCCAAGTGGAATTTCTGGATTTGGTGTCCATTTTTCCCTCCAAAAGTTCAATCTCCCAAGACTGGTTCCTGTGTGTGCAAAAAGTGGCAGAAAGGCCATTTTCAAGGTGTTTTCGACCCTTTAGGCCACCCAGAACTTGATGAAACTCTTAGGCCATTCCTGAGCATGCATAATTTTTCATAAAAAATCCATAAATACCAATTTTTCCTCCAGAAGATCTCCCAATCGTAAGCGCGCGCAAGGTGGCGCTACGCATCGGGCAGAAAAACCTGTTTTGTGACCAAAAAATTCAAAAATGACAAAATTTTCTCCAAATTCCTTGAAATTTGGACTGAATGTCCCTCATCAAGTACCATGCTCAGCCAAAGAAGCTTCGGCCAATATTTGGAGTCGATCATGTCTTTTGCGCCTCCTCAGTGCCCTTCTCAGCCTCGCTTTCAGGATCTTGATTTTCGCTTTGCAAACATGTGTGCGTGCCCAATACTGGTTCTTCATGTGTCATAGCATGTTCTTCTCTTTTTTTTTCTTTCTCCAACAGCTTCTCAAGATGCATGTTGACCCTCTCAAGCCATGTCTCTCTATCGGCCTCGATCTCCCGCTCAATAGGTGTCATCTCGGATGGGCTTCTTCGAGCAGCTTGTCGGTTCTCGCGGATGTTTTGTAACTCCATGATCGTTTGTTGATCCTCTAGCTGCTTATTTCGCTGCTCCAGATAGTTTATGATCCATTGAGCTCTCTGCAACTTGTCGGTCAATGTGTTGATCTCATTTCTCTGCTCCTGAATGATCTCTCTCAGTTTTGAGTTTGGAGAGCTCACGTCCACATCAATCAATGTAAAATCAGTATCCTGACCTCCTGAAGGGCCTTCCTCCTGCATATACCTCTCTCCTATGTCCTGTACCTGTACCTGTGCTGATGACGACGGCAACGAGACCCCTTCCACCCCGGGTGGAGATAGTACTTGTCGGGCTGCTACAAATAATGATCTCGTGCCTCTCTGATAAGTGACATACACTGGCACACCGATGATAGGCTCTGTCTCGGGACCTTCAAACTGATGTGAAGGCTCACCTGCATCATGAACAATCTCTGGAGGAGGCTGAGGGGCTGTAAAGAAGTCACGGGAAATGAACTCTTCCCATGCAATGCCCTGCAATCCAAACTAATGTACCACAATCATCTTGATGAGCGCATAATGATAAATGTTGTTGTGCTACTGCTCAGGAGTCTTCTTCTGCACAAGAGTAGTCATCCTCTCTATGTTTCGGCACATGAAATATGGAATGTTCATCATCCTTACTCTCGTGAAATGCATCAATATTCTGATGTGGTATGCATAGAGGCGTGAGAACCGGCCCTCACAACTGAAGTATCTGATAATGAGTCTCATCAATGGCGCGTTGGATTCCTTCAGAAATCGGAATGGGAATACCCTGCTGAGCTGCGTCAGATAGCCAGGCTTGATGTATGGCTCGTAATGTACTCTATCCACCTGCTATCTTTTGTTCCACTCCTCACCTATATTCGGTATTCCTGTTGCCTGAGAAATGGTTTCTGGTGTCAAGGTGAAATTTACACCAGCGAGTGTAACCTGACCATCTCGCAAATGTAAAACAAACAACCGGGCCAACTCCTGATGATGTTGAATCTGAGAAATCAACTCATAGTACTAATAACATGATTGCTCCCGAAAACAAGCCATGGCAAGAGGGCAGGGCTGCAATTGGGTCAAAGAGGTGGGTTCTTCTCTGACATGTTTGCCACCTTTACAAGGCCTTCTCGGTGCATGAAGCTCTGTGGTAGAGTCACTATCTTGCTCATATGTTGAATCAGTCTCCATCTCCATGATGTTTCAAGCAAGGTGTATGTTTGTTTTGTTGAAAATGAGAAATGAAAATCTGGTTGTTTTTAGTTTCGATGCCAAATATGTGCCAAAGGGAAAAAGACTGTGGGAAAAAGGACAGTGGGTACAGTGGAGTTCTGTCAAGTGGAATTTAAAATGCAATAACAGTCACTTGACTGTTTGGGGACTTTGGGATTTGGGGTTTTTTGAAAATGATATGGGATAGGGTTAGTGATAGGAAGACTTGGAAATAAGTGATATGAGTGGTTTTGGGATATAAAGGAACAGGGGATTAATAGGGATGATAGGTTTAAAGTGAGGGAAAGAATCAACAAGGTGGGGGGAAAAGGAGTATTTGGCACCAAACTGTTTTCAAAACACCAAATCACAACCCTAAGGAGCAGTTCTTTGAAAAAATGATAAGGTTTACAATTTTGATATTACAAATCCTCCAACCAAACTTGAAACCACACCAAACAAAAGCTAATAGCATTTCAAAGTCATCACAAACTTACTCGAAGCATGAGAGTTTGAATCGTTTTAAATTTGTGGAACTGTGGCAAAGTCTTTTATGTGTATCGTCCCTGTGTGTCGCGCACAAAACCCAGTGCGCCGCGACAGTTGAGTGTGCCGCACCAGTTGTAATTTACACGGTGAAAAACGTCTGTGTGCGTCGCATCCACTGTGTGCGCCGCGACCTCCACCCAATGCGCCGCGCAAGCAATTCACCACAGTCTCAACTTCTAAAACCTTGTTTTCGCTCCTCCACACTTGAGTCGACTCAATGCTATCTCTTGGTGTCCAAATGAATTTTTCAAAACACAAAATATCTTTTATGGCTTCGAATTTGATCTTTGCTTCTTAAAAACCCACTTTGTAATGTTTTGGCTTTGGCACTTTTCACTCTCTAATACAAACTTTGTTTTTTTTGTTTCCATTTTGACTTTTTTGAGCTGACTGATGAAACTTTTGTCGATTTCTTGCAGGGATGATTGGCATTGGATTTCGACAAATGATGACCAGGGTTGTGCCTGAAGTACTTCATGACTGAAAAACTTTAAAAATTACAAAGGATGAAATTACATTTATTACAAAAAATAAATTTGACGATTTCTTCTTCAAAACAGAGTTTTGAAGAAGAATCATTCTCAGCATTACTGATGATGAAAATTTTGGAACGAAAACTTATTAGAAACATCCTCATGTGCCTGCTAGCATTATTTGACATTTTTGAAGACGAAACCCTAGACCTAATGACTGAAATGACTCTTTGCTAACCAAAAGACCATCCATGACTATGAATGACTGTAAAATTGACTTTGATGAATTTTGATGAACTTTAATGATCAGACACAAACCAGCAGATACATGACATGAGGAAAAATGAGAGACAAGACCCTTTTGTCAGATAATCTATGCTTCTAATGGAATGCAACTGATTGGATGAATGAGACACCTAAAATGAAATGCAACAAAGAGTTTTTGATCTCTGACGGAGGTATGACTAGACCGACTCTAACATATTCCTTGAGAATTCATCTATAAATGTCACATAGTACATAGACTTACCTAGTGATGGAACCGACACAGGTCCAAACACATCATTGTGCACAAGCTCTAATATCCCTTTCGCCCTCTTAGCACTAGAGGGGAAACTCGCCCGATTTTTCTTCCCATATACACAATGTTCATAGAAATCGAAATCTAGAGATCAATTAGACATACCTTATACCATACCATTACCATTTCATATTCAAAAGTCGTTCTATCCAATATTTCCAAGCCTTTGATGCCACAACATGGTCTTTTCTCTAGAGACCACAAAGTTTTCAGATCCACTTTCAGGAACCAAAGAACTGTTGCACCCTTTAATAACAGTGCTACCCAGAAGCTTGTATAGAGTTCCAATCTGAACTCCCCGCATCAATACAAGTGCTCCCTAAACCATCTTGCAAGTATCCTTCTTGAACATTGTTTTTACACCTGCATCATCCATCTTTCTTATAGAAATCAGATTTCTAGCCAATGTAGGAATATGCAGAACACCAGGAAGTATTATAATCCTTCCACCTTGTAACTTCAACTTGAATTTAACGAGTCGAAAATTCTAGCCTTCCTATCATCCCCTAAGAATACATCACCACCATCGTATTTCTCATACTCACAGAACCACTCTATATGGGGGGTTAAGTGAAAGGATGCACATGATTCAATCAACCATGCCTCATGATCTACATGTGTACTTGAAGAAGAATCCAGGTACACATCCCCACCTTCATCTAAAGTGGTTTTCGCCTCTGCAGAAGGAGCATCATTATATCCCTTTCCTTTGTTAGGATATTTAGATCTACGGTCATTTTTGAAGTTCCCTTCCTTTCCATATTTCCAGCACAGAGTTACAGGTTTTCTGGGAGATTTAGATCTCTATCTAGATTTAGATTTCCCACTAGACGATTTTTTTTTCTGGGACCATCCTCGTACAGGCAAGGCATCTCCAATCTAGCCCTCTATATTTTTCCATCTCATCTCCTCCAACAAAAATGATGAGACTATTTCATCAAACTTCAAGGTAGTTGTATTGCTACCTATTTCAAAAACCAGACTATCCCACGAATTTGGTATAGAACACAACAAAATGATGCACTTATCTTCATTTGAGATTTTAATATGAACATATAACAATTGGATTACCATAGTATTAAAGATGTTCAGATGCTCTGTCACCGAGTCTTCAAACATAATACTCAATTTATACAGCTTTTTCCCTAGGAACAATTTGTTCACCATAGACTTAGATTGGTACAAATTCCCTAACTTGTCCCACAAATCCTTCATCGTAGCTTCCCCTGATACATTCAACAATATTGAATCTAAGATACACAACCGTAGTGTAATCTAAGATACATGACCGTAGTGTTCTCTTTACTTTTCGATCCAACTTTGCCCAGTCTTCATCTGACATTGTCATTGGTTTAGTACCCGGATCTATCGCGATCCACTGATCTTTATCCACTAGTAGATCCTCCATATTGAGCTTCCATAACTCAAAATTTTGACCATTAAATTTCTCGATCTCTGTAATTCCACTTCTCGCCATCTTCTTTCACCACAAGAATCGATCCCACAGATCTCCCACTGAACAGGGTCTACCACAAGCTCGAGAAAAACCCCTCAAAAACAAAGGCGTCCCCTTGAAGCCGAAATGGATCTGATTCCAAATGTAGGTTTTAACCCTGTATAGAAATTACCTGCAAATGAATTCTTAACACAGGAAAAAATAAATGGCGAGAACATAAAACATAAAACAAATATACATAGAGATTTTTCCCTAGATCCCAAAGCCGGGACTACCAGATTTCTTTTTCATCATATTCCTTTCAATGTTACAATACATACATATTCATGTCGAAGCATTCATAAACCCTAATCCATTAACCCTAGATTAGAACATAATTGTAGTTCCCTTGACCGGATCTACAAAATAACATGGAAAAAAAGCCATCATACACAAAACCATGTGCAAAACCCATGCACAAAACCATAGGTAGGTCCGCCCACCTAATATAGGGTCCAAAAAACATTTCCCGAGCTGTCTCCCCAAACCCCGTGCAAGAACATAACACACACCCAACAAACTGGGTGCACTTGGGAAGATGCACGTAACTTGTATGCCATATTACTAATATTTTGAACCACCTTGTAAGGACCACAATACTTGGGTGATAATTTATTATCCTTCTTAGCTTGCTTAAGGGAGGTTTGTATGGTTGTAGCCGTAAAAATACCCAATCACCTACATCAAAACTTCTTTCACTGTGAAGTTGATATGCCAGTTGTTTAATTCGATTCTGCACTAGATTGAGGTTATCCTTTAAGAGTTGGAGAGTTTTTTGTTGATTCTAAATGTGATCTTCCACTATTTGAACCTTATAATTTTCTCTTAAAGATGATGTGATGGATGGTGGATGATATCCATAAAGTGCCATAAATGGGGTCATTTTTGCAGCAGTATGAAGAAAGTGTTATACCACCATTCAGCTATATGTAACCACTTTACTCATTGTATGTGTTTATTAAATACAAAGCAACGAAGATATCCTTCCAAACATTTGTTCACGATCTCAGCTTTCCTGCCAGATTGAGGATGATAAGATGAGCTATGAGCTAATTGAGTACCAAGACAAGAAAATAAATTCATCCAAAAATTTACAGTGAAAATGGGATCTTTGACACTTACAATAATATTCGGGCTTCCATGTAGCTTTTGAATTGTTTCCATAAATGCAGTAGCAAGTATATTGGCCTTAAAAGGATGAGATAATGCACAAAAGTGTGCATACTTGGTAAGTCTATCAACTACCACCATGATGACACTCTTTCCTTTAGACTTGGGTAAACATGTGATAAAATCCATTGAGAACTCCTCCCATTGCTAACTTGAAATGGATAACGGTTGTAACAAACCCAGGGTCTTAATTTTCTCAACTTTATTTTGTTGGAAAACCAAACATTCTACCACAAACTTCTAAATATCATATTTAAGTCCATTCCAGAAAAAATCTTTCATTACCATGTGGGAAGTTTTTAAAAATCCTTAGTGCCCTCCTAAGGGGGGGATGTACAATTCCAAATGAATGTTTAGCTTGAGTTGGGAATTCTTACAAAGATATAAGTGATATTTTTACCATTATGTATCATTTTTCAGTTACCCAATAAGGTTGGATAATAGAAATGGCATAAAGCAATGTTTCCACATCCTCATCCTTTCTTGAGAATGCATCTACAACCACATTTTGCTTCCCTTTTTAGTAGATGATTTCAAATTCTTGTAGAAATTTGAATAATTGTTAAATTATTCACTGAGATTATCCTGATTACACACTATTTGAGCTTCATGCATAATACATAACCTCTTCTACTATTGATCATCAATTTGCGGAAATATAAACAATCGCATGCGCACATTAAAACCATAAACAATCACACATATAAACACAGTATTTATGGGAAAGCTTAAATTTGAAAACCCCCAACTATCTGTATATTATAATGATAGAGATCATGTAACAATCATTGTACAAACTCCTCACAAGCTCTCAGTACAATCTTCAATTGTTACACAGTACACAAGCTCAGATCATACAAAACACATGCTCCAATCTGCTCCACCTGTTAGCTTGCCTCTACTGTGCAATCCAATATGGATAATACCAAGATCCAGGTTCGAATCTCGCTAGTATGTACTATGAAATCCTCATTGGCATCTCCATCAATGTGTGTGCAAATATCATGCACCAGTATAGTCACAACTGATAGTCACACTTGCTCTTTCACCTACCTCTCCACTGGTCTCCACTGAAACTGTCCATGCACTGCAGTTAACTGATGTATTCTTTATTTGATTTATGAGTTAATAATTAGTGAATTAATTAATAATTAATTCACACCACTCTCACTAATTGTATCAATCAGTTAGACTAGATACAACTAGCTCAACTAAGTTAAACTGAACACAACTCCATAAACTGTCTCATCAACTCCACCAAACTCTGTCACATGAGTTCTAACTGAAGTCAACCATGCAATAGCTCCACTAAACCCTAGGAATAGTGTAATTCCTTCTATCAGCTGCATGTGCCACATCCGTGACTCGAACTGAAGTGCTCCAAGAGGATAAGATAATGTTTAGAGTCCAAATATTATTAAGAGCTAATAATATTCGACATATCTATTTTTAGACTGGCAATCTAAAAATAGATTCCGCCCAATATGTCTAAAAATAGAAGTCCATCTATTTTTTTCGACTTGACCAACCATCCACAAATAGCATCCTGTAACTCATAGAACATGATCCATATGTCTAAAAATAGACATAGTCTAAAAATAGACTTTGCGCCAAAAATAGCCTGCGGGCCCACTTAGTGAAGGCGACTCCTTTCCACTAAGCTCATCATCTTGTTGCAATCTTAATATTCCGTCTCAACAAGATAAGTATTATCTGCAACCCCTATCCTACCCCTGTGGTATTTGAATTTTCTCCTCGTGAGCGCCTTCATCAAGATATCAACATATTGATCCTCCATGGGAATGTATGAAAGTAACATGATCTTCTGTTGCACACAATATCTGATATGATGATACCGATCCATGAAGCCATGCCACCTCAACTCATCCTCCTGTCTGTACCATGATCCATATCCCGATGTGCCTCTGAGATATCTCAATACATGCTTTCCTGCCTTCCAGAAGAGCTTGGTTGGCTTAACCATAGCTTGTGAAAGCTGGTTCATAGCATAGCATATGTCGGGTCGTGTATTGACCAGATACATAAGCGACCCCACCAACTGTCGATAAACAGTGGCATCCACTACCTCCGCTGAAGTAGCATCCTCCTTCCTCCATCCACCAGGAAGAGGAGTATCAACAGGCTTGCGGCCATGCATGTTGAACTTCTCCAGTATCTCCCGGGCATACTTACCCTGAGAAACAAATAGTCCACCACTGCGCTGCCAAATTTCCAATCCCAGGAAATAATGAAGGAGGCCCAAGTCCTTCATCTCAAACTCTTTTGCAAGGTCCTCCTTGCATGAGAGTATCAACAGCTCATCACCTGTCAAAATCAAATCATCTACATAAAGTACAATGATCAGCAACTTACCCTCCACCACAATCTGGTATAGGTTCGAATCTGCCTCACTCTTGGAGAATCCAAGTCCAGTGAAATAACTGTCTATCCGTGTGTACCAAGCATGAGGTGCTTGTTTCAACCCATACAGCGCTCTCTTGAGCCTGCACACATGCGACTCGCTACTAAAGATCTCGAAACCTTCGGGCTACTCTATGTACACCTCCTCCTTAATCACCCCGTTGAGGAACGCAGTCTTCACATCCATCTGATGAATGTGCCACCCCATCTGCGCTGAGAGAGCTAGGATCGTCCGTATGGAAGAATACCTTGCGACAGTTGAAAAGGTCTCCTCATAATCGATCCCCTCAATCTGTGAAAAGCCTCGGGCAACAAATCTTGCCTTGTACTTCTCCACACTCTCGTCAGTTTCCTGCTTCACTTTGTAGATCCATCTCGAACCCACCATTGATTTCCCCTCCGGCCTTGGGACAATCTCCCATGCACTGTTTCTGACAATCGAATCATACTCTTCCACCATGGCATCTACCCATGCAGGGTCCTCCACAGCTTCCTCGAAAGAGGATGGCTCCGTCATAATACACTTGCTCACAAGAGCCATGTATCTAGTATACCGGTCAGGTGACCGTCTCTGTCTGCGCTGTGATGTAGGTGCTCCTACAACCTTCTCTGCATCTTGAGCCAGTCGCTCAGCTTCTGTAGTGTGCTTCCGCCCTCTGATGGTTGGCGTTGCATGAGTGGTCTCTTCCACTCCATGAACCTCCTCTTGTGGCTGATCCACATCCTGAGGCTCATCCTTAGGAACTAATAGCTCCTCCTATGCATGCAAGTGTGGCTCCCTCTCAAGCGAACACTTCATGGCTTTCTCCTCCTGAAATTTGATATCCCGTTGCACAACCGTCTTGCGATTGTCTGGAAAATACACACGATAGTTGTGGGGCGTATCAGTGTACCCCACAAATATCCCAACCTCTGCGGTTGGCTCCAGCTTCTTCCTCGCATCCTTCGTCACATGAATGTAAACAGGTGAACCAAAAATCCTCAAATGGGAAATATCAGGCCTCTTACCAGAAAATGCCTCCTCGGGTGTACTCATGCCAAGTATCCTGTGAGGACAACGGTTCTGCACATATACTGCAGTATTACATGCCTCCACCCACAAGTGAATGGGTAGGCCCTGATCATGCAACATCACCCATGCAGCACCCACGATCGTTCTGTTCTTCCGCTCAGCAACCCTGTTCTGTTGTGGGTTATGAGGTGCTATGAGCTCTCTTTGAATTCCTTCTGTGCTGCAAAAGTCCTTGAATTCGCGAGAGATGAATTCACCACCATTGTCGCTCCTTAGAGCCTTCACCTGCTTCCCCGATTCTTTCTCAACCAGTGCCTTGAACTCACAGAACTTTGAGTATGTCTCGCTCTTCTTCTGCATGAAGAAGATCCAGCACTTCCTAGAAAAATCATCAACAAAGATCACATAATACCTGTGCTTTGCTGTCGAAGCTACTGAGAAAGGTCCACACACGTCTGTGTGAATTCTCTCAAGGATCGTTGTGGCGTGACTATCCTTCTTGTGAAAGGTGGCTTTCACAAATTTTCCCAAGGTACACCCATTGCACTGATCTGACTGCGCAAGAGTGCCTTTAGGAAGCCCAGTAGAAATCTGTTGCAGTATCTTCAAAGCTCCATGGTGAAGGTGGCCCAATCTCTGGTGCCACAACTCGCCATCATCCCAGCTCATCACTCCTTATGCCTTGCCTACCATTGTTGCACAGCCATCTACCTACAATTTATAAAGGTTCTTAACTCGAACCCCTATCCTTCGGGTCTCACCAGTTGCCTTACTGCGCAGGAAAGCCTTTCCCTCACTAAAGACAACATCATATCCCTTGTCTACTAACATCGCCACAGAGATAAGATTCTTCTTCAATCCTGGAACATGCATCACTTCCTTCAATCTGAAGGGTTTACCAGACTTCCTCTCAAAGGAAATGGTACCGATACCGGTCGCACTATATCTACCATCATCACCCATCTCGATGTGCACTCCAAGATCTTTCTCATCCAAATCAGTGAACAAATCTTGATCTCCTATCATGTGAAAAGACGCACCACTGTCCAGAAACCATACTGATCCCGCCACACTTGAAACCAAGCATGCGATCAGCGAAAAATCCAGCTCAAACTGTGAGGCTAAGGCCTCTCCAGCTGCAGATCCAGCAGCCTACTTATTTTTCTTCTTCTGCGGACAATTTGTGGCATAATGTTCGTGTTGGTGACAATGAAAGCACTTCACCTTGGACATGTCCTGCTTCTTGCCTTTCGCACTGGAATGAGAAGATTTCTTGCTCTTCCCCTTCTTTGCTTTGGCAGCCAAAGTGCAATTCTCTTCATCAGAGTTCTTTGATGACGAACCGTCCCTGGTACTCCGCCTTATCTCCTCTTGCACAAGATCCGACCAAAGTCGCTCCCATCCTGGCAATTTCTCCCGACCATTGACAGAGTCCTGATAGGAATGCCAACTCTTCGGAAGCCCAAGGAGAGCCAAGCTCACCAAGTCCTCATCATCTACAGTCACCCCCACACTTTCCAGCTCATCCCTGCATTGGGTGAACTTCGTGAGGTACTTGGGCATACTGTCGCCTTTCTCCATATTTATGTTTCTGAGTTTATCCTTGAGCGCCAACTTCCTCTGGTCGCTCTTGCTTTGGAATAAATCTGTCAAGGTTTGCCACATCAAGAATGGAGAAGCCTTACCATGCAGGCTAGACACTATGTGATCCTTCACGCCCTCCAACAGAATCCTTCGACACTTTGCTGTCTTCTTTTTCCAAGCCTCAATTACGGCAACATCGCTAGAAGTAGGCTTTGGGACTTCAGCATCTATGAACTCCTTCAACCCATTGTCATCTAGCACTGCCTCCATCCTGTCCTTCCATGCAATATAATTCGAGCTGCCCTCAAGAGCATACTCCAATCGCAATCTGTTGAAAGACATCTCAACTTCGACACCAAGAAAACACTGCTGCAAATTCGAATTCCACCAGCACAAAACTCAACCGCTTCAATGTTTTGCAATTGCTCCAATGATCAATATCGCTTTGATACCATGTAGAAATTTGAATAACTGTTAAATTATTCACCGAGATTATCCTGATCACACACTATTTGAGCTTCATGCATAATACATAACCTCTTCTACTATTGATCATCAATTTTCGGAAATATAAACAATCGCATGCGCACATTAAAACCACAAACAATCACACATATAAACACAGTATTTATGGGAAAGCTTAAAGCTGAAAACCCCCAACTATCTGTATATTATAATGATAGAGATCATGTAACAATCATTGTACAAACTCCTCACAAGCTCTCAATACAATCTCCAATTGTTACACACTACACAAGCTCAGATCATACAAAACACATGCTCCAATCTACTCCACCTATTAGCCTGCCTCTACTGCGCAATCCAATATGGATAATACCAAGATCCAGGTTCGAATATCACTAGTATGTATTGCACAATCCTCATTGGCATCTTCATCAATGTGTGTGCAAATCTCATGCACCAGTATAGTCACACTTGCTCTTTCACCTACCTCTCCACTGGTCTCCACTGAAACTGTCCATGCACTGCAGCTAACTGATGTATTATTTAGTTGATTTATGAGTTAATAATTAATTCACACCACTCTCACTAATTGTATCAATCAGTTAGACTAGATACAACTAGCTCAACTAAGTTAAACTGAACACAACTCCATTAACTGTCTCATCAACTCCACGAGCTGTCACATGAGTTCTAAGCAAGAATCTGACATACAGCACTCCACTAAGCCCTAGGAATAGTTGAATTCCTTATGCTGACTACAAACCGTGTTAGGAGGATCGCCTTTGAGAAGTTCTCGAGAGGATAAGATAATGTTTAGAGTCTAAATATTATTAAGAGCTAATAATATTCCGACATATCTATTTTTAGGCTGGCAATCTAAAAATAGATTAAAATTGATATGTCTAAAAATAGAAGTCCATCTATTTTTTTCCGACTTGACCAACCATCCATAAATAGCATCCTGCAACTCATAGAACATGATCCATATGTCTAAAAATAGACATAGTCTAAAAATAGACTTTGCGCCAAAAATAGCCTGCGAGCCCATTTAGTGAAGGCGACTCCTTTTCACTAAGCTCATCATCTTGTTGCAATCTCAACAATTCATAACCCAACATCTTTGTGACCCATTTTCACTGCTCTTCTGAAGACAATATTTGTTCCAAAAAACATTTAAGACTATCATGATTTGTTTTTACCTTGACGTGTATTCCTATTAGGTAAGGTCACCATTGCTTTAGTGCATGTAATATTTCCAACATTTCCTTCTCATAAATGGGTTTGTGTAAATACTTTCCTTCGATTAGACGACTTTCAAAAGCAAAGTGTCTTCCTTATTGCATTAAAACAACACCAATTCCATTTCCTCGAACATCACATTCCATAATAAAGGTTTTTGTGAAGTTTGTTGTACCTAAAACCAGTGCTTGGTACATTGCCTCTTTAATATGTTCAAAGTCTTTAGTTGCTTCTAAAGTCCAAGAAAATTCATATTTCTTCAGTAATGTTGTTTGAGGTGTTGTTATTCTCCCATAATTCTTAAAAAAATTGCAATAATACCCTGTCAACCCGAGAAATCCTCAAAGATGCTTTATGTTTGTGGGAATTTTCCATTCCTTACTGGCTTTAATTTTTTTAGGGTCTACTTTAACACCCTCATGAGATACAATATGACTGAAATATTTCGCCTCCTGTACTCCAAAGAAACATTTGGAGGTTTTTGCATATAATTGGTTCTCCAATAGTTTGAGCACCCTGTCAACATGTTGAACATGATCCTTCTTGTTGATCATATGGTTAACATTCACTGTTGTCCCCAGTTTTGAAACCTCTCTGTTTGTGAAGAAAAATTTCAAATAGGCCTTTCCCTCTTATTTCATCCCCACTTAACCTCTATTTCTTCACCTTTCTCCCCTCTCCTAATCCCTCATTAATCATCTGATTCCCCTTTTAACCTCACAAATACCCTTTGTTTGGCTGAAAATCCCTTCATCCCCCTTACCGTTACCCCTTGTTGGCCTTAAAATGCATTAAAAACGGGCCAAAAACCCACTTTCCACCTTATGACAGGCTAAGCCCCTTTTAGGCCAGCCCCTTAACCACTTCCCCATATGCCCGGGTGCCAAGACCAGGTGCTAGCCTGCAAGGCGCTTATCGCAATCAGAGAGACGAACGGAAGCGCATTTATTTGTTAACTCAAATATCTCCAATGCGATAGTGTAATGTTCTGCGGAGCGCGAGTGCAATACCCGCCGTCGATCTATACAGATCCGACGGTCCGCGCTAGTTCTACATCACGCCCATTTCTCCTCCCTTTTCCCCCCTGTTGGGCCGTTAATATGCCATTATTATTATCACTTGTGAACGCTTATTCCACCCATTTCTACCATTCTTCATTACGTCATTTATTATAATTTATTATTTAAATCCATTTTATAATGATTTATGCTCTTATGAATGAATATTATTTATTCTCCTTTATTTCTAATAAATTGATGATTATGTATGATTTTATCAATGATAGTTTTAATAAATCAGTTGTAACATTATTCATCATTTTTAGCCTCCAAGATAATTTCCAGATTGAAGATTTGATCATTAAAAGTGCCAACTCAGAAATTCGCTGGAATAAGAAGTGACGATTTTGCGGTTGACATTCTGAGCAAATGAAGAAGAATCTGGAAATTCCGGAACATGGGTTTTGTCCAGAACGGACCCAATTAACTTTTTAATAGAACGGTTTGCCCAAATTCGGCTTGTACTAAGAGAAACGCAAGGTTCTTTGAGCACGATTTTCTCAGATTTGTTGTTGCGGCCGTCCTCCAAATCTCAGCTGCAAAGCCAAATTCGCCTTGTTCTTGTTGATCAAATGGTTAGAAGCAAACCAATTTTGTAATAGAATCATGTTGTAATTATCTCTATTGTAACCACTCTATGCTCTCTTTGTATTTAAATCAGAACAGAGATCAGAGAGGGAGAAGGACTTTGAGGATGATTCGGGATGGATTCGAATGATGGAATTGAGGATTCAGACTTAGAGATTCAAGAATGAAGATGGATTATTCATGATAGGATAGGGATTGTTGCATTGCCATTGTAATCTTCAAAGTTTTTGTTGTTGTAATGATTTCACAATTTGAGGATGAATAAATAAAAGGGTTGTTGTTCATTCACCTGGTCTGAAGTAGCCCAGCAGCATCCGCTGGCGGCTAAGGGCCCAGCCTCTGGTGGAGTATGCTGCTGTTGTATCATATCTTTCCAATTTCCGTCGTGTGATGGTTTGATTTAGTTCCTATTTCTTTGAATCGTAATGCTTTACAGTTTCATGTTCTTTACTTCGCTGTTTAGTTTGGTTGATTAATTGCAAGAGTTTGTTTTTAAAGAGCTTTCCTAGTTTACTTTCAATGGCAGCTTTCCATTTCCTGTTATTTGCATTATCTTTGCTTTGGTGTGAAGAACGATCTGAAACTGTAGTGGGCATTGGCATTTGTTGTCTAGTCCCCAGATTAATGATCTGTTCCTTGGTTACTTTTGGTTACATCAGTTTCCAAAGGGATGAGTTATTGTTACTGGACCCTTGACTGATACATTGCTTATTTTTCCAAATGCATGATTTAAGTCTTAAAGTGCTTTGTTGTAAGTAGATTTTATTTCCAGCTTTCATTTACTTTTGGATTTTAAGCACTATACTGCAAAACATTACTCTTGAGTAAATAGCCGCCTCAGACTGAGTACACTCTTGAAACAAAAAGTCGTCCCTGGGTTGACAATTAATGTGAGGTAATTAGGAGTTACAAAGACACCTTTTTATCGCTCCACATTTTGGCGCCGTTGCCGGGGAGAGTGTAGACATTTCTAAAGAGTAGTGTGAATCTGATGAGTGTCTGCTAGGGAAGAGTTGGATCCTAAAAACGGAAGGTAAGAACCTGCGTGCGGAGCATGTACAAGCCCTGCTCCACTGTCCGCTTTCCTAACAGATTTGTTGTTGCTTTGTTGGGTAGAAATAGATGTTTGAATTTTTGTGAATGATTAGGAAAAAGATAGAATTTTTTAAAAAAATGGATCACATGATCTCATGCAAGTGGTGATGTAAGCACCACCCATTTCACTAACCGATTGACAGGAACATTTGAAGAAGGAGCCTCGAAGAAACACATGAAGAACATCTTATACTATGGTAAGAAATGGCTCACGTTTCTACTTTTTAATTTCCTATCAAAGATCTAGGAGGAGTGATACAAATGCACATAATTCCCCCATCTTTACCAAATTTTCATGGTTTAGCAAATGAAGATCCAGATACATTCTTATTTGAGTTCGAAATACTTGGTAGAGGATATGATTATTGTACTAATGATCAAAGATTGAAAGTGTTTCCTCTTACTCTAAAAGGAGCAGCTCTCCGATGGTTCATGAGCCTAGGTGGGAATTGCATCCAATCATGGGAGGACATGAAGAACATATTCTTGAAGAAGTACCAAGACTATTGCAAATCTAATGAAGATATTTTCAATATGATACAAGGGGAAGATGAAAGTTTGGAGGACTATGTAGATCGATTTCAATACAACCTTCAAAAATCAAAATATAAGCATTTGGAGAAAGAGATCTTAAAAACACTCATTCTTAAAGGAATCAAAGATGAATTTTTAGAACTCTTAAATCTGATAGGAAAAGGTGATGTTTCTCAGTTATCATATGATGATGTTTGTGAGTTGTGCATAAGGTATTCAAGAGGAATCTCCAAGGCTGGTAAGAATTCTAGAGATGTTTGTTCTTTGTTTTCCAAATCTGCTACAAGAATAGGAGACATAAGAGCTGAAATCAATGATTTATTTGAAAATTTTAAAGTTGATTTTATTAGCTCTCTAAGCTCAAAATTGGACGTTTTGCAGGTTCATAAAAATGAAGAATTTGATGAAGTGTTTTTCCCTCATGACCAAAAGGAGCAACCCATAGATGGTTACTCTTCCTTATCTAGGATGGAAGTATCATATCAAAGAGGTGAGGAAGCTGCAACAAGGTCAAAACCATGGAAATCATGGCCTACAAGTATGGTTCAAAACACTTCTTCTCCATTCTCTTACTTGCATAATCCATTATGGAATACTCATGTTCTAGGGCAGCCATGTCAATTTCAATATAACCACCAATCTTATCTACAAGTTTGGCATGGTTCACCTTATGATTGCATGACTACTCTCCCTCATCTTGTAGCACAAGTACATTCTCCATATTCTCCACCAGCTCTTTCACAACATCCTGCTTGCATATCAAATTTATCCACTCAACCCAACCAACCACATCATCACAATGCTCCATTCCATACACAATTTTCTGCTCAACTAATTCCACACCCTCACCACAATAAACTAGTACAACATACTTACAGTGTTGAACTTCCAAATTTACCCACCCTTCCCACCCATTCTATCTCACGTGCGCCATTAGAGAAAACTTACAATGAGATTCAGAATGTTTCAAATTCAAAAATTGTAGAAGCTATGGAAGCAAATGAGGTTTCTTCTAGGTTGCACCAACAAACCATTTTAAAATCTCAAGAACTTCATGGTATGATGGGAAATAAAGAAAGTAACGGATATATTGAAGATTGGTTTCACTCCATCACGTGTTTGCATCCTCACTCCATACTTCAACAATTTTTGACAACATCTTTTCAAGGGAAGTCGTTTCTCATACCCTAATTTATCAACATGCATTTTTTAAATTTGGGTATGTATATATTGGAAGCCTTATTTCTAAAATGGTTCCAATGGAAATACTCTTATACATAAACATATTCGATTCTCAAAGAAGAGTAGGATAGTGGAGAAAATAAAATAAAATAAAATAAGGACATAATAAATGCATTTTTTTGTTTTTTTTGTAAAATAATGTTTTTCAAGGTAAACACGTTTATCGAAATCAACATCGGTGATAAATATTTCAATTTATTTGTGTATGTAGATGAATTATATTGCAAATAACAATTATATAAACACTTATATTCATTTTTTACCACCAATTGAAAAAATGCTTGAATATCATTTTTTGGCTTCAGGCCTGAATGAATTTTCTGAAAACAATGACAGTCATGTTTTTTTTGAGGGACCAAAAATGAATATTTTTAAACCTGTTTCTACCCTAGGTAGCCCTTGATGTTCTACTTTCTAACTCCAATTTTAATCAGTCAATTTGGATTTGAAACGGTGCTAGAACCAAAACATTGACCGGATGTCTAGCGGGCAGCCAGAAATGCAGTTGGGAGCAGTCAGTTTTTGATATGAACACTATATTTTTAAAACTCTATTTCTCTGATAGATTCCTCTATGAATCTAGTTTCCAATGGGGTTGGAATCACTCATTTTAGATATCGCGGGAGAAGTTATGATCAAAATATTGACCGTCTATCGTAAATCAGCACCCTTAAAACTCGTTTTTCCTATGTTCCTTACAGTGTTTGACCTATCAATTCTTCTTTCTTCAAAAATGTTTCTATTGAGATAAATAAATGAATCTATTTTCATTTCCAATTTGAATCATTTGAATCCGACATCAAACGAAGAATTTATGCTTGAAATATCAATCGTTGGTCTAGATTGGGTAATCGAAAATGACTCTATTATGCAGTTGTTTCAAACAAATTTGACATATCATAGCATTGAATTTTTAAAAACCTGTTGCTACTGGAGATAACCCTTTGAATTATCTCTCATTTTGCTTTGAACTACTCAATTTCGATGAAAACAAAGAAGTTGTGATTAAACACCGTGTGTTAGCATGATTGGCCATCGTCTCCCTACAGAAGGGGGATAAATTTTACGGTTATTTTCTCAATGGATTTGTTCTACAAAGTAACTACTTGTTGTTTTTTGCATAATTCTGGATTAGGGAGCCCGATCACCCTCTTTCTCCATGATTTAACAAGTTTTATCGCAGTAGACACTGTTGGCAGTCCCAGGAGAAAAAGAAGGTCAATTTATGATTTAGGTGATTCTTGAAACAAATTTTAATAAAACAAAGGAATTTCATCCAACTCATTACCCAACGGATTCATAATAGAACAAATGAAGAATTGATTTCAATTTGAAGATTCATGTTTTATCCCTCACGCTAAAATATTTTTCAAAGAGATCATTTTTTTGACATAACATCAGCCGTCAGAATTTAATTTAGTTATTTACATATTGTTTTTAAATAAAATGTTGTTTCTTTTCTAATTTCTCTTATATTTTGTGTTTGTGTGTTGCTTCATTCAAAGTGTAACTCATCCTCAATGTCGTGAACAATCTAATTTGTTTTTTTGCATGTTTGCATTTTATGATCGATATTCGTATTTTCACACTTTTTTTTTTTGTGTATTTTTGTTTTTTTTTGTGCATTTCCTTCGAGGAACACCTACTTTTTGAGTGTTTTTGGCTGCTCATTCAAAAAAGAGCAACACTTGGGATTATTTTTTAGGAGCAACCTTTTTCTTCCTCTTTTGTGGGACTATTCCTAGTCTATCTCAACCACATTTTACCGATTCCCCTTCATATTGAAGTACACTATTTTTACAAGGACAAGAATTATGTGATTCTATTGAAGCAGTTAATATCCTTTCACGTTATTTATCTTTAACAGACAACTCTCGATGATAGATTATTTTTAAAAAGGGACACAATTATTTATATACTACTTCATCGCATTGTTTTCTGTTGAACATGATATTGATCGATCATCTAATAATTAAGGCCGGTTCCACCTTCGGATTATAATCTTCTCTCATTCTAATAAATGAGATTATGGGTATATTTTTCTATTAACATGTTCAACTTCTTCCACTCATCCCCGCTTCTTAAGAAGCACCGAGCCTCCTCTTTTATCATAAAATGTGTAATAACAACAAAATTTTGTTCACAGTATGGAGGATAGGGGTCTCATTACGAGCCAGCCTACCATGTTCATAAGGTTGTAAGAAAGTGACATTCCCCATTATGGCCACCACACCGTGGTTATGATCCATTGATACTCAAATTATCCTTGGAACTGCCATCCTGCTGAATGGCAACAGAGACCCGTTACCACGTCAAAGACAATCGATCTCTTCCGTAGAACAACGCCTCAGAATTTCCATTTATAAATTGAGGATCCCGGGGCTCATATGGGTTAAAAGCAACCTCGCCGAGGCTATGGACGGTCACGTGCCAGCCGTTCCGTTTATGGTATTGAAGTTATATCTTATCGTCAATTATTATTATAATACCCTTTTCTTATCGTAGAAGTTATTTCCTTACTTTTTCCCTATTTTGAAACCTTTATGCATGAGAAATTTTTTATGATCAATCGCATCATTTTCAGCTAGCATACTATCAGTAAAGCATCTTTTTGGCATATTGTCGTTCTTTTTTTCTTTTTTTCATAACTTATCATCAATCCAAAGCGTCCTATCTTTTATTCATAACTATCTTTACACACTCTGCTCTCATTATAACCATAACTCTCGCTGTCCTATCATTGATATGTGTACTTTGCTTTATTTACTGCAATATTGTTCATTCCCTTGCCTTGCTCTCAGCACAACACCTCTCATACGCTTTATGGTCATGGAATTCATTTTCCAGTTGGAGGGGGAATGTATGCATTATGGGATAGCATGCAATATGATCTATGCCATAACTTGTTGATTTGACAAAAGTTTTTCTGACTGAAAGTTTTGCATGCATCTTATCTATTTCTATTCAAAACTAACACTATGGATTCAAGAACATTGTATGCAAAATAGTGCTTTGTTTACAGGAGAACAACAAGTATGGGCAGAATTCTATTCACAGCATGACCACACTATTGCACTTAACAGAAGAGGCTCGCGCACGTGAACAATTCTTCAGACATGATGTGCTTACCTGGATTCCACCTTTTGTATCACTTTCAGCACCAACTCTGCCTACATCAGCGTCAACAAATTCCAGTCCATATATGTCATTCCACATTTTTGGAGGTAAAACTTGAGGTAAAATCGCATAATTTTTTGATTTATTACGAATTTAAGATAATTTCAAAAACGTTCATTTTGAGCATTATTTATCATCCTTCAGTCCACATCTGTACCACTTCCCATTTTTTTTCAGCGGCATATCATCTTTCAGTTTGGGGGAGTGTCGCTTTCATTCATTTCTTTCTTATAACCATGTCATTCATATTCTTTATCATCCATTGCTCTTCTTATTCCTTCTCAACACCTCCTTTATTCCATGTTGTTTTACACCAAGCATAGAATTCAACAGCTGGTAGCAACCACCTCTATTTGTTTTCTAGCATCGCATGAGGGCATGCTAATTTTTCAGAGAGGGGGAGGAATTGCTACACATGATGGATGTTTTCTATTTTCTTTCTCATTTAAGGCACACAATTTCAGTGTAGAAATTGATTTCCATAATATTTTTAAAACTATGAACTCAATTCTTGTGATTTTTGGAAAACACAGACGTATCATTAATACAAACCCAGACAATTTCAAGAAATATTGGTTCATAAAATTTCGGAAATCATGCACTCTCACCTACAGCCAATTTGTTTATATCTCATGATCCATGCATCAAAACAGTCTGATTTTTGGATCATAAAGGCATTCATATATTATAAATTTACTTGCCAAATTTCAACAAAAGCTGGTTTGTAGTTTTTGAGAAAATGGTTAATGAAGGTTGCTGTGACTTATATCATATTTTGCTGCAACTTCATTGTTCTGCCTTCATCAAAATTGTTAAGTTTGAATATTCATTAATTAAGGAAGAATTCATTTGTCCTATCCATTTCATGAGCTAGGATGAACAAATTTTTTTATTGCTTGGTTAACACATGGGTTTTGTCTTTGGGTTACATGAGGACATGCAACATATTGAGTGTGGGGGTATGTTGGGTCGTTAATATACCATTATTATTATCACTTTTGAATGCTTATTCCACCCATTTCTATTATTCTTCATCATGTCATTTATTATAATTTATTACATAAATCCATTTTATAATGATTTATGCTCTTATGAATGAATGTTATTTATTCTCCTTTATTTCTAATAAATTGATTATTATGCATGATTTTATCAATGATAGTTTTAATAAATCAGTTGTAACATTATTCACCATTTTTAGCCTCTAAGATAATTTCCAGATTGAAGATTTGATCATTAAAAGTGCCAACTCAGAAATTCGCTAGAATAAGAAGTGACGGTTTTGCGGTTGAGATTTCGAGCAAATGAAGCAGAATCTGGAAAATCCGGAACATGGGTTTTGTCCAAAACGGACCCAATTAACTTTTTTCAAGAACGGTTTGCCCAAATTCGGCTTTTACTAAGAGAAACACAGGGTTCTTTGAGCACTATTTTCTGAGATTTGTTGTTGCGGCCGTCCTCCAAATCTCAGCTGCAAAGCCAAATTCGTCTTACTCTTGTTGAAAGCTGGATGGAAATATATCTTCTTGTTTATCAATTGGTTGGAAAAAATCCAATTTTGTAATAGAAATCATGTTGTAGTTATCTCTATTGTAATTGCTCTCTGATCTCTCTCTATTTAAATGAAAACAGAGATCAAAGATGGGGATGATTTGAGGATGATTTTTGGGGATTCGAATGATGGAATTGAGGATGAATTAGAGATTCAGAATTGAGGATGGTAGAGAGAATGGATAATGGATGAGAGATTGAGAGACTTCTTGTTGTAATCCACTGTAACTCTGATTTGATATTTTAATATAAATCTAGTTGCCATTCCATCTTTGATCCTGAAGTAACCCAGCAGCATCTGCTGGCGGCTAAGGGCCCAGCCTCTGGTGGAGTACGCTGCTGCTGTATTATATCTTTATGCTTCATGTGTGGTTTGATTTCCTTTTCATTTCTTTAAATTGTTTTGTTCAGTAATCTTTTGTTTATGAACATTTCGCAGAATTGCTTTGTTATATTGAAATCATAATTGGATTGCGTGAGTGATAGAATTATTAATTATAACTTGAAATGTCTTGCTGATAATTCTGATCTAATGCTGTGCTATCTAATTAAGACTATGGTTCATTTAATTACTGCTCAGTTATAATTGCAATGGTTGTTCAATTAAGTTACTATTCAATTATAACTACGATTGTTGTTGCTTCAATAACTGTGATTAATGTTCATGTTGATAGGTTGCTGATTCAATTACATTTATAGTTGCTGTGTCTTTTTAATGACTTAGTTTTGTTGTTCGGTTCCATTTAAGATTGTTGTTTAATTCTAGTATTTTAGCATTGCTATTCCTTTCCATTAATAAATCATTTTTGTTATATGAAGCTTTGCTGTTCATTTCTGTTGATTCATTGCAAGAGTGCTTTTAAAGAGTTTTCCTAGTTTACTTTCAATAGCAGCTTTAGTTCAATTTCGATTTCCTTTTAATTGCTTTAAAGCATGACTCTCAACTGTAGAGAACATTGGTTATTGCTTCCTCGTTCCCAGATTGATTGTCTTGTTCCAGTTTGATTTCAATTGCATCAATATCCAGAGGAATGAGTTATTGCTACTGTATCCTCGATTGATGGTTGTTTGAGTGAATGATTTAGTTTAGAACATTTCAGTTTCTTGCTGTTCCAATTAGATTTTGTTTCCAGCTTTCATTTACTTTTGCATTTTAAGCACTATACTACAAAACATTACTCTTGAGTAAATATCCGCCTCAGACTGAGTACACTCTTGAAATAAAAAGTCGTCCCTGGGTTGATAATTAATGTGAAGGTAATTAGGAGTTAAAAAGACCCTTTTTATCACTCCACAAGGGGTTCCACCCTCAAGAGCATCAAAAGAAAAAGAGAACATCAACTGAGATAAGAAATGTGAGATTCTAGAGATGGGAATAAAGACCAATGGAATCTTTATTTTTTTAAACTCATACTGGACTGAACGTGAGGCAAGTTATAACGCCTGCAAGAGAAGAAGAAGTTCAGATTGGCAAGATTTCAATTGATTTCTGGTAGTAGGGCTTAGGGGGAGTGTCGAACATAATCGTTGATCTCGTTGGTAGGGTGGAGGACCCTTCCGTTGAGCTTTATACTCAAAATTCACCAGATAAATATTATCTTAAAACATCTAGGTAATCTATATATATCGTTTGTTTACTATAAAAAATCAGAATAGTTACAGTGCTAGATATGTAGATATCAATGTTGCTATTACATAACAGATACTTGTTCTTGTTTATAGATTTAGAAATGTTGGAAAATTACAGTGTTGAATAAGTAATCATAAATAGTATTAGTGCCTTAATGTTCACTATTTTCTGGGTATTTATTATAGAAACTTGGAAAAATAGCAGTAAGGGTTATACAACCATAAACACTGCTAGTAGTTGAATTATAGATGGATATGGATCACTTTCTTGTAACAAAATATCAAATTGTTGCAGAGGTTAGTAAATTGTAGGTTTCATATTTGCATGGGGTAAGGTTTAAGAACCTTGACTTCTATGGTGGAAATTTAGCAGTAATGAATAGGGAATCTATGAGTAAAACCAATTTTATTTTCATTCTTACATTAGTATGGACGAGTAGTATCAAAAACCCTTAGGAGGTAAGAAGTTCGTTAAGAGGTTGCGCCAAGATATGGGTACAATTATTAAGATTGGGAATCTGGAAGTTCGTACCTCATTAGATATATTAACTAGAGGATTTTAATAGAAATTAGCATACAAACTGAAATTTGTGGCCTTATCGAGTTGGGTAGGTGCTGACCTGTTTTAGTTGATTTGACCTAGAGGAGACCTCTGAGTCAAAAGGTCAAGAAGGGAGACCTTGCCTGCTATTAGGATAGAGTTGGATTGACTTTAGGTATGAAACAACCAAGTTAAAAAAATTTACTATCCATTACAAATAGTAAAGCTTAGGTACAAGGAAGAAGTTGTCCCTCCATAAAGTAAACAAATACAACTGTAATAATTTTCATAAATGCAATAATCATAAAGGCTAAGAATTAGTTTATGCGAATGAAATACCAAAAAGACCAATTTCATGGAGGGTTACAATCCCAGATCACAGTTAAGATTTGAAAAATGTCTATTCATACAAGATATATACACACACACACACACACAATTATAAATACCATGAGAAAGAAACCCATTCAACAACACGTTAGAAATTATATAACCAGAGTCGAGCATTAACATGCATCCGGCAAGAACAAAAAATTTATAGTTGAAACCACAAATATAAGCATGAAACAGATCCTATAAGATAAATTAAACAAAAGACAACCATTTTTGCTGATACGAAGTTCCAATGTATTGATTATACAATTAAAACAACCATGTTCAGATTTATGAACAAAAACAATTATGCTTTTCTTAACTCATCATAAAATCCAAATTTCAAACTGAAAGAAAAAATTAGGTAATGACTCCCTAGGCCAAGGAGGATGCACGTAATATTGTGCTAAGGCCCTGGGTTTAAACCCCTCAGTCTGAAATGTCCTCACAATATCACAGAACCCAATCAAAGTATTCATTAACCCTTCAAAATAAGTCGAGTGAACTATCTGAAGAGCATATCCAGGGAGAAACACAACGAACCAGTAAATACCTAGAGGAAACGAGTTTGATACTATATATTTGCTGGAAGAGGAACTTGGAGTGGGGGATTCGGGTAGCATTAGTGGTACCTAGCAACCACAAACAGAGAAGATTAGTATTTTTTCAAAAACCCAAAACAACAAAGATGAAAATTTATAGTGAAGACGCAAGGGGTGGAAAGAGATAATACCTAAGAAACAATAGTTTCCCTGTTGTGGTTGCCCTCTCGCACTTGAAACCAAGGAAGAAATGTATTTCCTAAAACCTTCACTAGAAGAAATGGAAGCAGAAAACTAAGCTAGTGGATCAATTCTCTACAGGAATCAACAACTGGTTACAGATACAGAAGAGGAATTACTGCCTGTAGCAAAATGGATCCTGATGAATGAACACCCGCCAGGAACCAGATGGAGGGGTTGCCACAGACTGAGCATTGTGGAGGAGAAGACCATAAACCGATTGCAACATAGCAATGTCCTCCATTAACGTCATTATTTTTAGAGCCAGAGTGCAGTGCAGGAAGCGCCAAATGGAAAACATGCCAAGGGATTGTGCCATACCAAAACCTAACGAACCCTCTGTTATTAGTGTTTGTCATATAGAAACAAGATTTACTATGGGAAGACCTCCACGTGGCCAACCTCACATCTCGAGAGAGATTAATGGTTGAGACAAGTCTACCTATTAAAAAGGAGTTGCAAATAATGATATAGAAAATCGAAGTATGTGATTATGAATGTATTATTAAATATGCATCGGGTACATAACGATTGATAAAGTTGAAGGGTTAATTTTATAATGGTGAATGAATCCAGTGAGATAATTCACCATAGGATTTAGGTCAAGGTACTATCTCAATTAATAAATGAGGGTACAGTCATGTCAGCTTTGTGTTATACATATCCTGGCCATAGTTTTGAATTAAAACAAATAAAGGTGTTATTATGTGTAAAGAATAATAGTTAGTGTTACACAAATGAATTGCGTCAAGTAAGAATATATATTTGTGAGAACAATTGGTCATAATGGTGCTAGTGGGGAATCTGTCTTTACCTAGATAATATATATATGTGTGTGTGTGTGTTTAACTTTAATGGGTGTTACAGGTTTTCTAAGTTGTTTTGAAGGGTTTTCTTATGGTTTTCATAGTCTTTGTATGGTTGTTTATTTTTTTAAATTAATTTATTTAATTTTGCAAAATAAATAGATAAATAAGACAAAAAAGATAGAATACCTACCTTTGTTTGAGCCTCTCGGACGTTGGTGGGGTTGTTGGCGAGATTGGTTTGAATGCTCCATGCTTCAATTGCTTAATCAAGCTCCTATAATCTTGGTCAAGCTCCCCCCAGTCGAGCTCCCAAATGTCCCACGTACTGTAAAAATGGCCCGTGTAGACCGCATGCAAGATATTTAATAAAAAAAAATGGCTAGTTCAAGCCTCAGGGCTCGATGGAGTGTTAGAGTTTGATCGAGCCATAAATTTCAATCGAGGGTGTGTTTTTAACCCTCGATCGAGCTATTTTTTAGAGGTTAAGATTCGATTGAGCCAAAAAAATTTCCACCTAAAAGCACCCTCTCTTGCCAAAAAGTTAACTCAGCTCCATGCTTTCACCCTCCTAGATAAATTGACTAATTGAAAAGCTAATTCATTTGAGGAATGGCATTAGGCCAGTCAAATATATTATCTTTTTGTATGAGTGATAAAGCAAATAGAAAATTAATTTTGGGACTTTTGTTGAAGTTTCTCCTCTCATCAAATGGGAATTGAGCCAACAAAAGTTCCCTAAGACGGAAAGATAGAAGGAACCTGAGAAGTTGAGGAAATGAATGAACTTTGGATTGTGTAGACTACACAATTTAAACTTGTAATCCAAACAAATCCTTACTATATTTCATATAAAATTGACCGAAAATTATATCTAAAAGTTTACAAAAATGAAAAATAGTAAAACTACACAAAATATTTTAACCATAAGATTTTTTTTATGATTGTTTTATATAATATATATAGTTTTTTATTTTCACCATACATAATATAAACATAATTGGCATTCAAATATTTTATTCTAAATTATATTGTCTAAATATATTTTATAGCTATTAATACTTTTTAAAACACATTAATATTAATTTATTTCACATATTCAAATATTTTATTTATAAGTTACATAGATTTTTTTATTGTTAATATTTTTTAGCTACCAAAAATTAATTTTATAATAAAATTTAAATAAGTTACACATCTCCCCTTATTATTTAATTGAATTCTTTTTACTTTTGAGCTTAGACTATATATATATATATACTTTTTTTCTCTCTATATACAATTACATATGAATTTGATATTGAAATAATTTAGTTAACATGAATAGATTGTAAAAGGGTTTAAGAATTATACATTTTCCTAGTACCCAAAAGTGAAAATATAAAGATTTTTTCTTTTTTTTTTAATTTCTTTTTTTTCTTTTAGAATTCATATAAAATTATTTTACTTCACATGGACATGGAAATATCTATGAGAGTGAGGATAAAATGTTTTCATACACTTTTAAACACTGTTACCGATCAAATAGGTAACCTGACCTCAAAACAGGAACTCTAGCCCAAAAAGTCTCAAAAAACATGAAAAAACACCCCAAAAACAAAAAGTGTGTCTTCCAGAACGCACTTCGTTTTTTTTTAAGGTCAAATTTCAACATTTTATAAAATTATGCTAAAACCAAAATTGTTTCTTGAAAAAAGGATTGAAAAAACACCCTCAAAACAAAACAAGTTGATGCTGGAATAACAAAAAAAAAAATTGTGTCATACTTTTGGCATTTTTAAAAACAGAAATAACATTTTTTAATTTTTAAAATTCAAACATTAAAAAAAACCTAAAATTTAAGAAAAAAAATAAATTTAAAAAATAAAAGCATTTAAAAGCTTAAGATTTATAAATATATGAAAATTAAAAAAAATAAAAATAAAAACAAAATAAAAATTTTAATTCAAACATATATAAAAAAAAAAAAAAAAAAAACCTAAAATTTAAGGGAAAAAAAAGTAAGATTAAAATTTAAAAAATATAGAAATTAAAAAATAAAAATAAAAACAAAATAAAAATATTAAATTTAAAAAAAAAAAAACAAGTTAAAAAAAGAAGGAAATTGTAAAAAATTAAATATAGAAATTAAATTTAAAAAAGAAAAAGAAAATGCTTATTAAATTTTAAAAAAAAAATTAAACAAAAATTAAATTTAAGGAAATATATTAAATTTTGATAAATTTAAAAATTAAAAAAAAAACATTATTTAAATTAAAAGTAAAAAAATGAAAAATTAATGAAAAATAAAATACAATGAAAATATTAAATTTAAAACAATATATATTATAAAAACAAATAAACTATAAAAAATAAATTAAATTTAAATTATAAAAAATAAAATATATATATGAACTTAAATTAAAATATGTATATATATCAGATTTTATTAAATTAAAAAAAAGTTAATATTAAAATAACAAATTAAATTTAAAAACAAAAATATTAAATTTTAATAAATAAATGAATAAACAAATAAATTTTGAAAGAAAAAATAAATTTTAAATATAAAAGAAAAAAAAAACTTTGTTAAAAGAAAAACTTTAAAAATCAATTAAAAATGGAAAATTTGAAAAAAAAAAATTAAATTAAAAAAAAAAGAAAACAAATTAATTTAGAAAAACTAAGTTTAATTAAAAAAAATCTAATTTTAAATACACAATTTTAATTGAAATATAAAAATATAAAAATTTTATGTAATTAACCAAAAAAAAAAAATTAATAAAAAAGTAAAATATTTAAAAAACAATATTAAATCCAAATAAATTTTAAAAAAATACAAAATTTATTAAATTTTATAAAATTATACTAAAAAACTAAACGTAAAACTTAATAATAAAGAAAAATCATGAAATTAAAACAAAAACAAAAAAATAAAAAATAAATAATAAATAATAAATAATAAAATAATAAAATAAAAATTAAAACAAAAAAATAATAAAATTTGAAAAAAAAAAACAAATTTTATTTTAAATAAAAAAATTAAATTTAAAAAAAAAAATTTATTTAAAAAAAAAAATTGAAAAAAATCAATTAAAAAAAAAAAATTTAAAAAAATCTTCGGGGCTGGCGGTTGGTGGTGGTGGCAGCGGGCCACCCCCGTGGCGCCGCCCGGCTGGCCCCCGGCGCCCAGTGGGCGAGGTCTGTGCCGCCAGCCCAATGTTTTTTTTTTAATTGATTTTTTTTTATTTTTTTTATTTTTTTATAATTTTTTTTATAATTTAATTTTTTTATTTAAAATAAAATTTGTTTTTTTTTTTTCAAATTTTATTATTTTTTTGTTTTAATTATATATATATATATATATATATATATATATATATATATATATATATATATATATATATATATATATATATTATTTGATTTTATTTTTTTTTTTATTTTTTTTATTTTTTTTTTATTTTTTAGTATTTTTATTTTAATTTGATTTTTCTTTTTTAAATTTTAATTTCAAAAAGATTTAAAATTATTTTATTCAATTTTTTTTTAATTTTAAATTCAATTTGTTTATAATTATATATAAATATAAATTTTCTTTTATATTTAATATTATAGATTAAATTCTATAAATTGTTTCATTAAATAAAATAAAAAAAACACGAAATTTATGTATATTTGTTTATTAATTATTTGCACGTGGTTTTTTTCATTTTTTTTTGTTTTTTAATGATAGTTTTTTTTTTTTTAATTTGTTTTTTTGTTAATTTTAAAATTTGTATTTTTTTTTCTTATTATTATTATTTTTTTTAATTAATTTTTTTTAAAATTTTTTTTTTTATCTAAATTTTAATTTTGTAATTTTAATTATTTTTAATCTTATATATATATAGTATATGGGTTTTTTTTTAATAATTTAGAAAAAAATGTTTTTGATGTTTTTTTTTTTTTGGTCAATTTTTGTTTTTTTTTCTTTAAATTATGTGTTTTTTTTTCAAATTTTGTCATTTCCTTTGATATAATTTTCAAATATTTTTGTTTTTTTAATTTATTTTTGTTTAAATTTTTTATTTTTACGAGCTATTTTTGTTTTTTTTACATTTTTATTGGTTTTTTTTATTGTTTTTATATATATATTTTTTTTATCTAAGTTTTGTGTTTTATTACGAACATGAAAATCACCACTCTAAAAAAAAAGGTTGATGCAGCATCAATATGTTTCAAAATTAGCATGAAAATCACCGCTGTAAAAAAAAAAAAGTTGATGCTGCATCAATACATTTCAAAATTAGCATAAAAATCACTAACATTTTAAAACAAATATTCATACTTCATAAATAAAAGTATTAGAGTGTCAAAAATGTGCACAAAAAAAAAAAAAATTCAAAATCGGGTGCTTTTTATGCTACCAAAAAAAAATAGGTAACATTGCGGTTACCTATTTCATCGGTAACATTGTTTTTAATTAAAACTAACAAAATATGTATATTGATTTTTGCTTTTTTACTATAGGTGGAATATTTTATTTTTTATTTTAAAAGGGACATGTATCTACTCATTGAGCACTGAAGGAATTAATAATCTCCCTCATACTGGTATCAACACTAAAGAAAGGAATGAGAGTGAGACTGTGATGTTTTATAATGCTATGTTCATTTTTTTTAGGGAAACAGACCCTTGTGAACTCGATGTTGATAGAGAAAAATTTTAGGGGTGAATATTCCTAAATCAATTAATTTTTCATTCTTTTTCCAAAAACAAAATTGTCAATTTTCATGTTTTCTAAAAATGATTCACCCATCTAAAATGTGACAGTTATTAAGGATAACTAGTTGTTAACTAGATAAAAGACATTTTTAATTATTGTTTTAAGAAAAGTTATTAATTATAAATAATAAAATCAGTTATGAAAAATAACTTCATAAAAAGTAAAAGCGGATGGTAAATGTTTTCCAAGAACTGGAAGGTGGTTGGGGACAGTTGGAAACAATTACCTGCTCCTCTAGGGATAAGAGATTGATCCCAGTCAGGAGTAGGGGTTCTGTCCATGGAGGAAGGGAGAGTGACAATTTTCCAGAGTTGGTAGTGACCAGTGGAAACACTCAGAAAATCCCGAATTATTTCTGGTAATGACTGGACTAGGTGTCCTGAGGTCATAGCAGGAATATCCACTGTTAACCCGTACCTTTCAGCATTGGAGCACCGGGGCAAGAGGAGGACATAATCACCTCTCTCAAAGGTTGGGAGAACCACAACTATAAAATGTATAATCATATAAGTAAATATGTGCTATCTAAGTGATTAAGTACTGCAATACATTCATTCTATGTGTGTACAGGTATTTAAAAAAAACTAGTGACAGAAACTGTTAGGATTCTATTATCAGGTGTTGGTAAAGAATGGAGAGAACTGTTTGTTTTAATAATGATTTATTATGAAATTTTACCAGATCTATATGAGTATTGTGAATTAGAAGCAGAATATGAAATAGATGTTGAACCATCTTGGTATCATAGTTAAAGTTCTTTAAATAAAATAGGAAAGACATATAAATATTTTTACATTGATTATATTAGACAGTGAATAGCTTTATGCATGGTCTGAAATGCTGTGAAAGTGAAGAAAATGTATTTACATAAACCTGTAAGTAGGAATCTTGATAATTAAAGAAATTAGAGAGGATTGTTGGTCTTGGGTTCTAGGTGAAACCCTACCCAAGACACATCGTCCCTCAATCACTGTTCTACTCTATACTCAGACTCTATGCATCGTGGTCCGGTCAGTGTAAATAGCATTAATGTTACAAGATTGAATTAATATTTAATATAGCAAGGCTAAAATAGAAAAGAAAATAACAGTAACAGTTAACCTTTAAAAATATCATCATTCGATTGTACAGGCATAGGTGTAAACCTCGAACAAGAACTCCAAAATACAATCTTTGATATAAAAAAAAAACACTTGATAGGACAGAGAAGTAAAGGTCAGCCAAGAGTCTCGACCATTGCCAAGGAAAATAAACCCTAGGTAAACAATATACTGGAAAAGGACAGCTTTCTTTATATTTACCATTTATAACAAAGGAGAGAACGTAATAAACAATATCTATGAAAAGAGTAGTTTGGATGGAAAACCCCAAAATACGAGACCATAAGTACTACAACTATTGCAAAAAGAACAAGCAATATTTTCTTTTCATTATAGAGATAATGAGTCACAGTGTTTAAGCGAATAAACAGTCCAAATATTACGCCAGACTTAACAAGACAAATTATACAGCAGAGGCTAACCGAAAATTACAATAATCAAGAGTCATAACTCATTCACATAATCAAAATGTGGAAAATATTTTCCATTAGAAGAGAAAGAAATAAATCTGAGTTATCGAGAGACTCTGTCCATACACTAATATAATCCTTACATAATGTTTATACAAAAGTGAAACTAGACCTATCACAGGCTGAACGATAAACATTAAAAATTCGGACTTATAAACCCCATGAAGAATTTGGAAGACTGCTTGAAGATATTCAAGACCACAATGGCTGTACAAGTATATAAATACCTGGAGAAATAGCTAATTGTATTAGCCATGACCAAAGCTACCATAAACAATTAAACTTCAAGTCAAAAGATTCCACTAACCAAGGTGAATACCGACCTACAGGTGCAGTCCTGTAGCCATAGTCGAAGAGGGAAAAAACAATACGAAATCTTTTCCGGAAATTGTTAAATATAAATTTCCAATTTGAGATAAGAGGAGCAGTATTCAAGAATGGAGAAATAACGTTGGAAATTTACCTGAAGTTTAGAATCAGACCCTTTTCCTCTGAGAGTCACACCTCAAGTCTTCCAATTAATCGCAGAGAAAAGAAAAGGAAATATTTAAAACATAGAAGGAAACAAGTAGATAGTTGCGGAGGAATTCTGTGAATGCAGCTAAAGGAATTCATGAAGTTGAAATGAAATTCGATTACCTGTAGCTTAAGAAAAATAACCGGTTCCAAATGAAACGCATTTCCAATAGTAAACGAATCATTCCAGAGTCTCCTCAATGTCAGCAATGGCACCTCCTCTGCACAAGGTCATAGCGCCATGTGGTCTACACCCTGGTAACCCTCAAAAGTTTGGTGAAGTTTCAATGGAGACGGAGCCATAGCTCGTGTTATCACAAAATTTATCCTGATAGGCTGCTAATCAGGCAATCTCATGCAACTGTTTCAAACCAATCTTTTTATTGAGGATTAGCCTCCTCAATCTAGGAGGGCTCTCTCAAGGGTTAATGATATGGAGTAAAGATATAGATGGCTAACTCTATTTAGGAAATCAATTGCTAATGATGAATGTATGTTGAAAATAACATCAACATGTAGACATTGAACTTATGGAGTCAAAACTTTTAGTGATTCAATGAGTTTACTTGACATGGAAGTTGAGGCAGGTCAGAGTTTTTAGTAATAAGATACACACACATGAAACATGAAAATACACAGTCAATTCACTTATAAAGGAAGTTAGAGCATCTCATAGATGAATTCTGAGTATTATAAATGAAAACCACTGCAAGTGAGATACATAAGAGGTACAAATAGAATAGGAAAATGATAAAAAAATCCTTCAGAATCTCAAGTTGGTCAAGTAACAGATCTCTGTATTGTTGAAACAATCAATTTACAATAAGCTGCAATTTTGCCAAAAATCTCCAACCCTTGACAAATTCGACTCAATGACCTTTAATATAGTTGTTACATCATGGGATGATCTTCTTCTAGGCTAGATACATCGAATTTTTGCCTATTGACACCTTGCATAACCATAAAACATCATCTTTAATGACAAACAGACACCTATCCTACTTGACAGTCCTATTTCAACTAGGACTCAAACTACTAATTATTATCTTTAACAACCTTAGCTACTAAAATAAATTACATATTTGACAAGTATGCTATCACATGGTCGAATTTAGATGATGGGATTCATCACTTTATGACCACGTAACTGACCTCCTCAAAACTAGGAAACAAAACCATGTTTTTTAGGCAAATGGTCTTCTTCTTCTTTGAATATTTTGGCTATAATTTAATATTCAATTCGTGGTCCTTGAGTGTTGAAAATTTTCTTGACATGGTCTTTAACTCTTTCATAACTTCCAGCTATCCAAAAACTTCTCCAAAATCTACTTAAAGGCTGAAATGTATTGTGCTATGAAAGTAAGGCAGTTTTGTAGCGCACTTTCGTAGCACTGCAAAACACGCCTTTATCCTCAAAATTTTTAGCTCTTTCCTTTTGTATAAGGTTCATCATCATCAAACACATCCCTCATACCAATTTCATCTCTTAATAACCTCCAAAACAGGTCAAAAATTCAAAAAATAAGCTACAGTAGTTTCATAGCGAATTGCTACCCTTCAAGCCTAGAGGCACTACGAAACTGCTAAAAAGTGCTAAAAATGCAGTTTTTTGCATAATTTTGGAAAATGAAACCTGTAAGTGCCAAAAAATGTAACGTGTCTCCATCCTCCATTAACCATAAACCAACTCACTTTTAGGCTCCTTGAGGCATTTCTTCCTCATTTACAATTGGTTGGGCTATTAGTTCTTCAATCACTGTCATTTTAAGCCCTTTTTTCTCTAATTATTCATGAATCAATTCATGTTGCTGTTCATGGTCCTTGACCTGATCTTTAAGTCTTATGTTGGTGGCTTTCATATGAGTGTTCACCTTTCTGACATGCTTGGCTTCTAACCTTGCTGGAATTTTCCACTTCACAAGCTGTTGTGTATTGTCTGAGGTTTTAGAAACAATGTCCACCTGTTCTTCCCAAACTGCCTTCATCTTTTCAAATTGAATTTCCTTAACACTCTGTTTCCTAGCTTATTTTTTCATGACAACAATTTCCTGATTTTCCAATTTCAATTTCTCTTCAAGGAGTTGCAACTTTGTTTTTTCTATCACCTTCTCTTTTCCCTTTTTTGATTTGTTGACTGTATCATTTGCTGTGGGTGATGAGAGGTCAATAATCTCTTGAGGTGGTTGAGTTGTCTCAGTAGGTAATTGAAATTATTTTCTTCTCTCTATAAATTTTCTAGCATGCCTTGTCATAGGATTTCTTTCTTGGAAAATGAAACCTGCATCTTCTCCCTCAAACTCTAATTTCTTTGCATATTTTTCCTTCTTTAACTTCTGCCCACCTTCCTATATAAATTCAACTTGGATAATAGGTGTCCCCTATATGTCAATGGCATGTAAAATATCCTCTAGATTCTCCTTAGCTTCTGCTCTATCTTCTACAACCGTTGTCTTCTCTTCCAAAACCATTGTTTGGCTTCTAGTCATTATTTTGGTCCCTTGTTTGCTAACAAATTGTTTTTGTTTTGCAGGCTTGACCACCTTTGATTTCTATTTTGCAGGTGGGACTTTTGGTGTGTCAAGACTCTACATTTGCTCTGGCTCCTTCATAGTTTTCTTACTTGGTTTTGCAACTAATGGTTGGCTCTATTCTGTTGCTAGTGGTGATGAAATTTTCTTAGTTTTAGGAGTTTTTGAAGGAGTTACAGCATCCAACTCAAAACCACTAACAAACAAGAATGAGGACCAATCTCTACCTAACCTTTGAAGTTCATCTAAAACCAATAATTTCATTAAGCCATGATGAAATAATGATGTCTCACTCCCCTCAGAATTTGCTTGGACCTTATCAGCCATCTTTGATAGACTTCTATGTAGATAGAAAGGTAAATCAAGGGAAATCTTACCAGTGAAGTGTAGAAGTAATTTGAAATAGTATGAGTAGACTTTGTGATATCTACCTTCACAAGTAAAGTACTTTTGGATGATGAGCAACAATTTTGAATAGTTGTCTTTAATGCAGCTTCTTGGAACAACATTGTTAGGATCCATCTTAGTGTGCTCAAGCTTCAAGAACTCCTTACACTGCTCCATGTTAAACTTGAAACCTTTGAACTAGGTTTCTTGACCTCTTGGAATTTTTGTAGCAGCAAAAATGACCTCTGGTGTGATGGAAAAATTTAGCATTCCCACTTTAGTGGTTGTTCCAATAAAATTCAAAGAAAACTCCTTAGATATCTTTGTATGACAGCCCTGCAATTTCTCACAAAAATGTATGCAACTTTAATTTCTAAAGGCTTCCATTACTGTTGGATCTTCATTTATTGCTTTCATGTCTTCAGGTTCATATCTCAAACACTGTCCACCCATGTGTACTTTTCTTTTCCTTGCCATAGCTTCTCAAAGAATTGCTCAGCCTCGCTTGATGAATTTGCAAGGTCGCTTGATAATGTTCAAAGTAAACCTTTGAAAAAAACAGCTGCAAGTTTGGCTTAGTAAAATAACTCTCCAGAGCTCAGATATTACACAAGGAGGAATGAGAAATGAGAATGACTAAATTAGGAAAGGATTTGAAGTTTAAATGTCTTCTCATGGCTCAATGATGACTTATTCATTACCTAAACTAACCATGATGACTGCAAAACTGGGCATGTACCTTGATTTCATCACTCCATGACTCGAAAAGCATCTAACTTACCCTTTCCCAACGTTTCCTGACACCTCACAGTTCGACTGAAAAGCCAGACAGAAAATTGTGCTTTCATAGTGCCTTTAGTGTTAATTTGAATGTTTTCGCTCCGAAACTGTTAATAGTTTTGTAGCAAAAAGTGATTTTTACAGTGCAATGCGCTACAAAACTGTGGTTCCTTGGCTAATTAAGAAATTTCGGTACAAAAACTTTGGAAAATGAAATGAATCAGAAAATGATGAATGATGTGACATGAAGGAGTTTCAACATGAGTGGGTTTAGACCTTAGGGTAAACTCAAACCATAAAAAATTTAAATTTCCCTTGATCAAACTTAAAAATGACTCCTACAACCCTATTTTGACCCATGAACCTATGTAACCTTGTCAAAATGATGTCTAAATTTTTTGAGTGATAACAGCTTGTAAGGGAGCCGAGATAAACCTCAAAACGAAAAACAAGCTTCTAAGCTCGGGCACAGTGACAAAAGTCGAGAATGATTAGGGTTTGACAGAGTAAACAAGGAAATTCCCACTCAAAATTGACAAATGTTAATCAATCTAAATCCCACGGTGGAAATCGAAGTAGAGTCGATCGAGAAATACACCATAGCACGATAGATCCTATAGCTGTCTGATGGAAATAATGACCAGTACTTCAACATTTAATAGCCAGGATGTGTCAGCTCTTTTCTCGGCGGTAACGAGGCAAGATTTTATTATATGCTATATGTATGCGTAAAACATATTAACCCCAAAGGCTTGATGTCGATAGTATTAAGTGTTAAACATTAAATAAATCTTATATTATGATAAGGAATTCCATAGTATTCGATTTCCAGCGAACTTTAAGATGTATAGAGTTAGAACTTTAATGAAAAGGTGGTATGGGTAGTGTGTATAAAATGAACCGTGTATTATTTAGCAGGTTTAAACTTCGACGATTGGGTTTAACCTTTTTGTAGGAAGTAATTTTTTATTTTTTTTGTATTTATGAGTGTTACATAAAATTATTTCTATTCTAAAAATCACCAAAACTTTATAGATATCATATAAAATCCTAAGAAATTTAAATATGTTTATAAAAATATACCCAAACATTTTACAAATTGCAAATTAAAGATTAGCAAGTGAAATTTTCTAAACTTTAAAATAATTTCCTATTCTTAAAAATTTTCTTGATGTTAATTAGAAAAAAAAAAAAAAAATTACACATTTTTCTCATACTAAAAAGTAAAATATATCTTTAAGCACAATAATAAGATACAATTCCTTCCTTTAATTTTAAAATGATAAATTATAAACTTATTTTTGAATCTATTATATCTTACTCCATAACTTTTCAAAAATAATTCAAAAATAATACAAACCCAATTCTTATATTAATATAAAATAATAAAGATAATAACAATTTTTTCCCCCTTAAAATCTCATATCCAAAAATTCATTGAATTCTTATTTTGATTTACTTTTCTGTAAATACAGCTACTCCAAAATCAATATATCAATTTCACTCTTTAGACACACTACCAATTTCACTGTCACATTAATTAATTTAATAAATATAATTGTTTTGGCCTGAGATTAAGACTTCAACTTTATTAAAAGTCACTTTTATATATATATGCGCTTTACAGCTCACTCCATGTGAATGCATAGGCGGTTTCGGTTCCATGTTTGGTGGTATTAGGGCCAGCAATACAGCGAATAAGTAGTCGTTTTCTCCAAAAAGGTGCAACAGAAAAGCCGGTAAGGCGTGCTCGATGCCACGCGTGCTCTCATGGCCCCTCTTTACATGTCACGTCACTTGCGATTTAGTGAGAATTGCTTCCTGACGTGGCTTCCTCTTTCGACAAGGATAGAAGTATCCATAGTGTCTCAGACATTCCTATCCATATTTTAATGTTATTTGATGGTATTTGATTGTTTCAAGAAAAGTTCGAAAGATCCTTCTTACTTCAAGAGATGAGATTGACCAATTTATTTTTTATTATATAAAAATATCATTTTAGGTTTCGATTGCTTCAAATCTTGTTAAATTATGGATTTCACAATTTCATTTTAAAATGTGTAGCTTTAGATTAAAAACAAATAATTGATTTCTTTTTGTGTAAGTTTGAAAGAATTACATTTTTATCATTTTTAATACATTATTTTTGTAACCACTGTCTTAATTATTGATTAATTGTTAGGTTGTTGTTAAAGAATTGTTAAACATTATTGTTATTTGTTAAAAGCAGGATACTATGAACATAAATTAATTTTGGTTTGAATAAAAAGATTACTTGTGAAATTAGTTTCATAAGTAAAGACTGATGGTAAAAATTATTCAAGATTTGGAGTTAGTTGAATAAAAAATCAATTCAATAGTTATCCAAAGAAAACCCTGGAATAAATAGGAGATTTCAGGGAGTTTTGGGGGTTCTGTTGGAAAAATGAGGAAACAATAAAAATCCTGAAGAGTAATTCTTGATCTGGGAACTTACAGAGGAGACTGTTTCCACTGGAATCGGAGAATTGGACCGGAATGTCTTGAGTTCTCTTCCAGTTTCTGTATTCAAAAGAGAGTCAAACTTGGATCACGGTGGAGAGTTAGAGGACGTAATCGCCTCACTCGTGGAAGGGACACACTCATTTATCTATCAAATCAAGTACAAATGAGTGGAATTATTTTTTTCTGTTAGTAGTATACTATTTTTTAAAATTATAGTTGAGAGAACTGAGAAAATGTATTTTGGTTGAATGATTGTATATGTTTAAGAATATACTAGGAGATGCTATAGACAGGAAAGAAATTCTCATAAAATAATTCTGTAGAGTAGGAAAGATTTATTTTCTTTACTTATACATATGTAACTAACAGTTAAACAAAAATAGATTACTATATGGAATAATCTACACCCTATCAAAATTAAAGGAAGGACTGTTAGCACAGCTTCTGTGACCAGATTCTGGGCTGGTTGTCCTTCGAATCCTATGATAATACACGGACAATCAGTGGTCTGGTCAGGGATCAGAGTTAATAGTGCTAACATACCCTGAAATAAGGAGAGAGACTAACATGTTAGAAAATTTATGTCTGTTACCGAGATTCATTGTGAAAACATCTGGAAGTAACCAACATGAAATTGTAATGAAAACAACCCTTTTTAGTTAAAATCGAACATACGAAGTAAACCCTCTGTGAGGGAACATATAGAGGAAACCATAACTCGCATACACCAATGGTGAAGTGCGTGAGTGAGTATAAGTAAAAATAAATAATTAGAGGCATCAAGTGCACATGTTTCAATCATAAAGAAACCCAAATATTCCTTTTTACCGCATCAGCAGAACAAAGATATAACCTCATGAATGTATAGAAGAGATTATATAAGAAAGAGAAACAAATATCGAGCAACTGTATATATGCTATAGTCAAATCAAAACCCTTGGAAAGTGACAACTTATACATTTATCAACACAGACATGTAAGCCATTGGTGCGGATATAAACTCTGGTCATTCTGATATACAAAAATATTGTTGAAATAAATTACATAGTCGCTATTCTTCCGAAATGTAAGAAACCAAAACAATATTTTATAGTAAGAAAGGCGTCTGGCCACATTATAAAAGCCTTCCAATCTGAGAATCAAAGTTTTTTTAAATCTCGGTAAAGGAAAACTATTACAGAGTGTATCAAATAAGTGACCCAGATTTAGAGAACAAGACATAGCAACTAAAACATTGAGAAAAAATAATAGCACGCTGGCTAATCATTAACCCAGCCACTTTCAGGCCAAGGGTTTGAACCCAAATTCTGTTAAGGGTACCTGTTAGTGCGAACGAGAACTGATTAGCTAACTCTGAAATCGGTGCTGTTCGCATTATTCAAGCTTGAAATCTGTTTCACTTTAGTAATAAAATCTATTACCTACCAATAAAAATTTATGTGAGATTAGTGAGAAAGAAAACAAATTAAAACTCTGTTAACTTTCCTAAAAGAGATATCAAATCAAAATAACAAAATGGGAAACGAAATAAAACATTACTGAGCAGTACCTGTCGATTTATGCCAAACGAGGTGAACCAAATTGAAAGAAGGAGATTTCATTGAGCCATTGAACATACAATAATAAGAGAACAAGGTATAAGTAATTTTTCTTAGACGAAAACTAGAAACTAGGTCATGCAATAGAAAAGAGAATGGTTTACATGTAATAAACCCCACAAATGTTCATGATTCTACTCTTCAACAGACAAAATTCGAGGATTACCAGTCAACAGGGATCGTGAAGCATCCTCCAAGGCACCATGTTGCCACAGAAAAGGGATGTCATAGAACCTAAGCACTGGATGGTGAAACCTTGAAACCAGTGGAGAAGCCTTCGAGAGCCTTCAGATCGAAAGAATGCCAATTGAAAAACTGTTACAGCATTAAGTCATTAGCTAACCCTAACGAATCTTCACCGTCGGATTTAGCACAGAGATCAACGGTGGATGGATTGCTAGATGTCAACCCAGTACGAGTCATGTGCGTGCCACCTACAAGTAAATCGGGATAGATACATAGCAATACCATCGTACTCCGAAGATTTATATGATTTGAATGGAATAATGTTTCCGAATTAATATGTATGACATGATTGAAATCATTGACATTTTGGCTTACGGCTATAATGTCCATGTAAACATATATAAGTTTAAACCCAAGGATCTATCCGTGATTAAATTTAGCATAGTTCCATAACTTATAACCAATGTTTAATAACTATGTTAAAAAGGTTATGTATATGAATTGACTTTTGAAATTAATGATTAGCAGACTATAGTATTACTATGTCAGGTATACTTTTAGATGTCTGGGTAGATAGTAATTTTTTTTTTTTTTTTTACTATTTTCATTAATTATAATATGGATGAATGTTACAAGTGGTATCAAAGCAACGTTACGATGTTGGGACCCTATGGGTCAACTAACGTCAAATTGTGTGTTCCAGATGCACACAGAGAAAGGATTAATAGGATAAAATGAGAAGGACATCCTTACAACAACCACCTCGAAATTCTAGGGAGACACAACCCCAAAAGGAGAGGAATTCCAAAATGTGAGTTCAACTGCGGGTGGAACAACATCAACAGACCAGCAGGCTATTAGAGGAACAGCAACACCAAACCAAAATCTTGTTTACCATTGTGCAAAAGTTACAAGAAGAAATGGAAAGAGTACGAAATGATAATGCAAGGTTGATTCAGGAGCAGGAGAGAATTTTGAAAATTCTCTCAGATAAACAAATCAAGGAATCGAGAAGCCAAGTTCTGATAGAGAATTTCAGGAAGAAAATGAACAACAAATGGGAGATCATGATATAGGCCAAAATGAAAGAAGTCTATCTCAACGAAGTAATCGAAATAAAATTTTAATGAAGCCAAATCTGATAATGTAATAGAACAAAAGGAAAGTAAAAAGAAAAATATAGAGCTACAAGGTGAATTTAGAAAGATAAAGCCTCCCACATTTGATGGAGTGGAAGAAAAGGTAGTTGAGGCATGGATAATTAATATGAACACGTATTTTTAAGTATATGATTATAACAGTAATCTTAAAGCTCGATTATCTATTTACTAGTTAAGAGAGAAAGCCACCTCGTGGTAGGAAGAAGTGAAGAACGTTCGTGGTATAGAATACAAAGACGTAACTTGGGACGTGTTTCAACAGTATTTTAAATATAAGTACCTAAAAGAGCGTTTTTATGATGAAAAATCTTGAGAATTCCATGATTTGAAGCTCGAGCAATTGACCATGGACGAGTTTATCACTAAGTTTACTTCTTTACTTAAGAGATGAGAAAGCTAAAGTACAAATATTTTTGAGCAGTTCTCACATGAAGGAACGTATAGAGTTCGTAAATCCCAAAACAATGGATGAGGCCATCAGAAAGGCTAGAATGTGCTATCAGCAAGCTAAAGTCAAGACAGAACAAGGCAAGGGTTGGCAGTCAAAGAAAGAAAATAAGAGCGATTCTGGTTTTAAAAGAGGTAAAACCAGTAATTTCAAAGGTGCAGCAAGGAGTTCGGTCAGTAAAAATTTTGGTAAAAATCATAAAAGAGTAAGGCGGCCTATAGAAGATAAAACCACTAAATTTTCTAGTAAACTGGAGAAAACTCAGAATCAGAAGCCAACCTTACAATCCTGGGGTTGTGGAGAGGCACACTATTATCGAAACTACCCACAACGGGGTAGAAATGAAGCGGTAACCAATCTACAGGAAGCCTCGACAGTGGGAGATGTTGCTTGGAACATACCCAGAATTAATGCAGCATTGGAGGACCGACAAGCTGATTACCAGCCCACCATGATTGAACTAGAAGGTAAATTTTTATCCCAAATTGTTTCTTTTTTGGTAGATCCGAGAGCAATTTTAAGCTATATAAGTCCTAAAATAGTAGAGATCTGTAAATTAAAAAGTCAGAAATTTAGGAAATCATGGTTAGTCTAGTTGGCTACTGGAGCCAAGAGGAAAATTAGTGCCAAAATGCCAAATTGTGCACTACAAATCGATGGACAACAACTAACTGTGGATTTGAATATTTTTCCCTTGGGATCTTGTGATGTGTTGCTTGGTATGGATTGGTTGGAAAGGAATTGGACTCTAGTATATTGCAAAGATAAGATTATCTACTACAGAAATCAGGATGGCACCTGCTAGGAAATTCAAGGAATAAAGAAACCGGTACAGTTGCGCCCAATTATAGCTTCCCAAATGGGTAAATGCATGAGGAAGAGATGTCAACTGTACACTATACAAGTGGTTTTTTCTGATTCTAAAGGAAAATCTCCTATGCTGGAAAATATACCTACAGCGCAGGAATTCAAGGATGTAGTTCCAGAAAAAATACCAAGATTTCCACCTAGAAGGGAGATAGACTTTACTATTGAGTTGCTGCCAGGAGCATCACCAATTTCAAGGGCACTCTATCGAATGAGTGTGCCATAATTTAATAAGTTAAAAATGTAGCTACAGAAATTATTAGACAAGGGATATATACGACCAAGTGTATCTCCCTAGGGAGCGCCTGTATTATTCGTAAAACAGAAGGATGGAACCATGCGTATGTGCATGGATTACCGCCAGCTAAATAAATCGAATGTTCAGAGTAGATATCCCCTACCACGAATTGATGATCTATTTCATCAAGTAAAAGAAGCTACATTATTCTGAAATATTGATCTAAGATCAGGTTACCATCAAATCCGGATAAATGATGAAGATATACACAAAACTACTTTTCGCATAAGGTATGGACATTACGAGTTCGTGGTGCTACCTTTCGGGTTGACCAATGCACCAACAACTTCTATAAGGCTGATGCATGGTATAATTCACCCTTATTAGATAATTTTGTGTTAATTGTAATTGATGACATCCTATTCTATTCTAAAAATGTAGAAGAACACAAGGAACATTTGCGGATGGTGCTGGAAATGCTAAGGAAACATCAGTTATATGCAAAATTCAGTAAATGTGATCTCTTCAAAGAAGAAATACAATACCTTGGACATGTTATAACTGCAGAAGGTAATGCAATGGATCGGGAGAAAATCAGAATGATCATGAAATGGAAGGTACCGCAAAATGTGGCAGATATACGATCATTGATGGGACTCACTGATTATTACCGGCGATTTATCAAGGGATTTTCAAAGATTGCCTTTCCTATTACCTCCCTACAAAGGAAGGGAAAAATATTTAAGTGGACAAGGGAATGTCAAGACATATTTGAGAAGCTGAAGCAATTATTAACATCAGCACCAGTTTTAAGTGTACTTGATCCAAATAAAGAATTCGAAGTTTGCACGGATGCATGTAAAGAGGGTGTCGGGGCGATTTTATCACAAGAAGGAAAGGTGATCACATATGAGTCTCGTAAGTTAAAATATCATGAAAAAAGATACTCAGCCTATGATTTAGAGCTGACCGCAGTAGTACACGCACTCTGGGTGTGGAGGCACTACTTACTTGGAAAAAGATTTGTGCTGAAAATAGATGATAGCAACTTAACCAGCTATTTTAAACAAGATGATTTAAAATCCCGCCAAGCAAGGTGGAATGCTTTTTTGAGAAAATTTTACATTGACATGCAGCATGTAAAAGGAAAGGAGAAAAAAATAGCAGATGCATTGAGCAGGAAACTGCATAATGTTTATGAATTGTATGTTAACCAAGTTGAGCATAGATTTCTAGAGAAAATCAGAAAAGAAGCAGAAAAATACCCTGAATATGAATTTTTTTGGCAACAAGCAAAGGAATATAAAGAACAAGGAAGGCTAGGGTATTATGAAATCAACAAAGATTGATTTTTGGTTTTCAAGAAAAGAGTAGTCATTCCAAATAGAGTGGAGTTAAAGACTCTAGTGTTGGATGAATATCATAGAAGCAATTATGCAGGGCATCGTGGGTATCAAAGGATGTTGACTGCAATAAGAAAAGACTACTATTGTCCTAGTATGAGGAAAGATATAGAAGCCTATCTAAACAAGTGTTTAGAATGTTAGCAAGTGAAAGTAGAACACTGACATCCAACTAGATTAATGCAGCTTATACCAGTCCCAAAGTGGAAATTTGAAGTGATATCATTGGATTTCATCACTGGACTACCAAGATCAAAAGGAAGTAATGAATCTATAATGGTAGTACTGGATCGATTGAGTAAATCAACACACTTTATACCAGTTCAGTCCACATACAAGACAGTACATATATTAGATTTATTTATGCGGAAAAATTTTAGACTACACGGCATTCCCAAGACTGTTATTTCAGATAGGGATGTAAAATTTACATCAGCCTTCTGGAAAAAACTGTTCAGAGGTTTAGGGACTCAAATTAACTTTAGTACTGCTTACCATCCACAGACGGACGGGCAAACAGAACGAGTAAATCAAGTGTTGGAGGACATGTTGAGAATGTATGTTATGTAACAGAGGACTAAGTGGGAAGAATACTTACACTTAGTGGAATTTTCGTATAATAACGATTATCAAGAGTCGCTAAAAATGAGTCCGTTTTAAGCCCTATACGGGCGATAGTGCAAAACTCCTATCAATTGGAGTAGTCCCGAGACCAGGCTGATGTTGGGACCAGACATGTTAGCTAAAATGGAAATTGAGGTGAAGAAAATCAAACAAAATTTAAAAGCAGCCCAAGATAGGCAAAAAGTGTACACAGATAAAAAGAGATCATATTGTGAATATGAGGTGGGAGATCACGTGTATGTGAGAATTAAGCCAAATAAGAGTACGCTAAGATGGGCATCTTGTGCTAAGCTAGCTCCCAGGTTTTGTGGCCCTTTCCAAATATTGGAAAGAGTAGGGCCTGTGGCATATCGAATGGCTCTTCCCAGTCATATCCAGGTGCATAATGTTTTTCATGTGTCCTTATTAAAAAGATATGTTCATGATTCAAAACATATATTCCATTGACAAAACATTCAGGTAGAGGGTGAGCATAGTATTTAAAAAAATAGTATCTTAAGACTTATGTAAACTAATACAAGTCCATTTGTGTGCAGGTAGAACCGGATAAAGAATTTCTAGTCGAACCTCACAATATAATCGAACGAAGGGAAATCATGCTCCGGAAATGAGCCATCACCCAGGTTAAACTGCAATGGAAGCACTTTGGCCCGGAAGAGGCCACCTGGGAGGACGAAGGTTTTGTCCATGAAGCCTATCCTGAAATTTTTATTGATATGGATTAAGAACACCAGGGATGGTGTTCCCTTTTAGGGAGAGAAATTTGTAACTACTGCCTTAATTATTGAATAATTGTTAGGCTGTTGTTAAGAATTGTTAAAAATTATTGTTATTTGTTAAAAATAGGATATTATGAACATAAATTAATTTTGGTTTGAATAAAAAGGTTACTTGTGAAATTAGTTTCATAAGTAAAGACTAATGATAAAAGTAAATTCAAGATCTGGAGTTAGTTGAACAGAAAATCAGTTCAACAATTATCCAAAGAAAACTCTGGAATAAATAGGAGATTTTAGGGAGTTTTGGGGGTTCTGTTGGAAAATTGAGGAAATAATAAAAATCTTGAAGAGTAATTCCTGATCTGGGAACTTATAGAGGAGACTGTTTCCACTAGAATTGGAGAATTGGACCAGACTATCCCGAGTTCTCTTCCAGTTTCTATATTCAACAAAAACTCAGACTTGGAGCATAGGGAAGAGTTAGAGGACATAATCGCCTCACTCGTGGAAGGGAAGCAATCATTTATCAGTCATATCAAGTATAGATGAGTGGAATTCTGTTTTTCTGTTAGTAGTATACTATGTTTTAAAATTATTGTTGAGAGAACTGAGAAAATGTATTCTGGTTGAATGATTGTATATGTTTAAGAATATACTAGGAGATGCTATAGATAGGAAAAAAAGTCTTAGAAAATAATTATGTAAAGTAGGAAAGATTTATTTTCTTTACTTCTACATGTGTAACTAACAGTTAAACAAAAACATATTACTATATCGAATATTCTACACCCTATCAAGATTAAAGGAAGGACTGTTAGCCCAGCTTCTGTGACCAGATTCTAGGTTATTTTTCCTTCGAATCCTATGATAATACACGGACAATCAGTGGTCCGGTCACGTATCAGAGTTAATAGTCCTAGCATACCCTGAAATAAGGAGAGAGACTAACATGCTAGAAAATTTATGTCTGTTACTTAGATTCATTGTGAAAACATCTAGAAGTAACCAACAGGAAATTGTAAAGAAAACAAACCTTTTTAGTTAAAATCGAACATAGGAAGTAAACCCTCTGTGAGGTAACATGTGGAGGAAACCATAACTTGCATACACCAACAGTGAAGTGCGTGAGTGAGTATAAGTAAAAATAAATAATCAGAGGCATCAACTGCACATGTTTCAATCACAAAGAAACCCAAATATTCCTTTTTACCGCATCGGCGGAAACAAAGATATAGGCTCATGAATGTCGAGGAAAAGTTATATAAGAAAGATAAACAAATATCGAGCAAGCGTATGTATCTTTATAGTCGAATCAAAACCACGGAGAAAATGACAACTTATACGTTTATCAACATAGACATGTAAGCCATTGGCGTGGATATAAAATCCTGTCATTCTGATATACAAAAATATTGTTGAAATAAATCACATAGTCGTTATTCTTCCGAAATGTAAGAAACCAAAATAATATTTTACAATAAGAAAAGCCTATGGCCGCATTATAAAACCCTTCCAATCTGAGAATCAAAGTTTTTTTAAATCTCGGGAAAGGAAAACTATTATAGAGTGTATCAAATAAGCGATCCAGATTTAGAGAACAAGACATATCAACTAAAACATTGAGAAAACATAATAGCACGCTGGCTAATCATTAACACAGTCGCTTTTGGGGCAAGGGTTTGAACCCAAATTCTGTTAAGGGTACCTATTAGTGCGAATGAGAACTGATTAGCTAACCCTGAAATCAGTGTTGTTTGCATTCTTCAAGCTTGAAATCTGTTTCACTTTAGTAATAAAATCTATTACCTGCCAATAAGAATTTATGTGAGATTAGTGAGAAAGAAAATGAAGTAAAACTCTGTTACCTTGCCTAACAGAGATATCAAATCAAAATAACAAAATGGGAAACGAAATAAAACATTACTGAGCAGTACCTGTCAGTTTATGCCGTACGAGGTGAACCAAATTGAAAGTAGGAGACTTCATCAAGCCATTGAACATACAATAATAAGAGAACAAGGTATAAGTAATTTGTCTTAGACGAAAACCAGAAACTGGGTCATGCAACAGAAAAGAGAAGGGCTTACATGTAACAAACCCCACAAATGTTCACGATTCTACTATTCAATAGACATAATTCGAGGATTACCAGTCAACAATGATTGTGAAGCATCCTCCAAGGCACCATGCTGCCACAGAAAAGGGATGACGTAGAACCGAAGGACCGGATGGTGAAACCCTGAAACTGGAGGAGAAGCCTTCCAGAGCCTTCGGATCGAAAGAATGCCAAGTGAAAAACCGTTACAGCATTAAGTCATTAGCCAACCCTAATGAATCTTCACCGTCGAATCTAGCACAGAGATCAACGGTGGATGGATTGCCGGATGTCAACCCAGTATGAGTCATGTGCATGCCAGCTGCAAGTAGATCGGGATAGATACATAGTAGTACCATTGTACTCCAAAGATTTATATGACTTGAATGGAATAATGTTACCGAATTAATATGTATGACATGATTGAAATCATTGACATTTTGGCTTGCGGCTATAATGTCCATGTAAACATATGTAAGTTTAAACCCAAGGATCTATAAGTACTTAACTATAGCATAGTTCCATAGCTTATAACCAATGTTTAATAACTATGTTAAAAGGGTTATGTATATGAATTGACTTTTGAAATTAATGGTTAGGAGACTCTAGTATTACTATGTCAGGTATACTTTTAGATGTCTAGGTAGATAGTAATTTTATTTTTATTTTTATTATCTTCATTAATTATAATATGGATGAATGTTACAATTTTTATCAGATAGGGAATTGAACTAGTAATTTCTTATTAAAGAGCACTCTTAACAAAACACCCAATTATTAGCTATCCAAAACCAATGAATTAATTCTTATAAAAAAATGATTTAAACAAATTATATCAATTATTGATTATTTTATAAATATTTTTTATTTATAAATAAATTACTAATAATTTATTTAATAAAATTATCTTTAAAAAATTATATTTGTAAAAACAAAAACAATAATTTAATTGTTTAAAAATTATAATTTTATGATCTTTGTTTCATTATATTTCAATTTAATTTGAAAAAAATTATACTAAAAACAAATTATAATATTATATACAAATAAAGTGTATTAAATTATTAAACAATTTTTTCTTATACAAATTAATTTAAAAAATTAACCTTTCATTTAAAAAAAATAATTTTAACTTTTAAATTATCAATATTTTTATAAATGGAAATTTCATCTCCAAAAATTTATAAAATAATATATCTCAAAATATATATAATGAAAATTGATCTTAACAACTAACCAAATTAGAAGTTTCTATCTATCTAGTGGCTATAATGTTTATGTTTTGTTAGGTGGAGAGACATTTTGGTGTATAAGTAAGTTGCATCTTAAAGAAATAAGAAACAAAAAGAGAAAATTACTTCTTGGGGTGAAAAAAAAAATATTATATACTTAAAATGAATTACTAAACAACTTTTGCTTATGAATTTCTAAATAAAATGTGCTTATCAAAAATAGATACAAAAGTCGGCATGACACCAAGAATAAATAAATCAATGGATTTAAAATAAATTAAATGTAGAACGAATAACTAAAACTCATATCATGTTTTTTCAGATCTCATTTTGCCTACCTAATAAGACTATTAAGAATTTTTTATTTAGATGTAGATGTTGTAATGTCTTATCCTATCTTGTTTAATATTTTGATATTAAACTACTTGTATTAAAAAAATTATAAATTAAAATTAAATTATAAATTAAAATAAGATTAAAGTAAAATAGTCAATTTACCATTCTTAATTATGGGATTTTAGATTTTGAATATAATATTTTAAAGTGTAATATTTTTATTTTAAAAAGTAATATAATATATTTTATGTTTTTTTATAAAAGAATTCATTTTTTTTAATTCTATGAAAATAAATTAAAAATAAAAATAACTCTAAGTGAAAATATAAAATAAAATTAATAAAAAATAGCATTAAAATAAAAATAACTTCATGTTATTGAATCCTTCTCTCTTTCATCTTGGTAGATCCATAATTAAAATAAATCTAAAGTGATTTAGAGTTCTTTTTCAATATATCCTTAACAAGTGGTTTATAATTTATTTAAAATTTTTTAATTAATATATAGATAAAATATCAAAAAAAAATTATTTTTAGTTATAGAAGTTAAATAATATTTACAATTTATATTTACTTTTATAGTATTAAGGTTAAATATTATTAATAATATTAGTTGTGCTCATTTTAGTAATAGCCACACCGGCTTTAATAATAATAATAAAAGATATATATATATTTTTTGGATATTAGAATTTAAGTTCAAACTCGCTTTTATGTATCAGAGTAAGATATAAAAATGTTTCCAGTAGGTTAAAACCTTTTAATTCCTCTATATATAAGAATTTATTTTAGTCCAAACTCCTAAAGCATTTTGCAAAAATTAAATTAAATTCCCTTCAGAATCAACACAAAATTATTTTTGTTTACTTAAATTTATTTAAATAATAATAAAAAAATCAAATATAAAATACCATGTTCCATATCCATAACAAAGTGAAATGTACGCGGATCGAAACACCATTGGAAAAGTGATCCCATCGTTTCATATTTCTAAACAATTCGATCAACTCCTTTCCTTTCATATTTCTGAACAATTGGGTCAACTCCTCTATAAGGCCATTGTATGAAAATGTCACCATCTAACTTGGCAAAGATACATGATCCAATGTCATTTTGGGTATAATCCCGTGTTTGTTTACCTTCCTCTATTTCCACACCACCTTTGAATCTTTATAATATTGCAAAATGTCATAGTAACTCTTAAAATCATGAGGGAATAAAATTTTTACTTTTATATTGGGTTAATTCACCATGTAAAATATCATATTTTTTAAACAAAGTTTTTAGATTTTGATTGAGGTGGAGATTTTGATTGAGGTGGAGAGGGAAAAAATTGCATTTTGAAAAAGTTGATGCTTCTTGATCTTTCATATATTAAAAAAAAAAAAAAAAAAATTATATTATTTGGTAATAATATTATTTATATTTATATAAATTTCACATTTTTTTATATATATTTGTATATGTTTAACATTTTTCTTTGAAATGTTTATTTTTTTTAATATGAAATATATATATATATATATATATATATATATATATATATATATATATATATATTTATTTATTATTATTTTTTTTAAGTGTTAATTTTTTATATACTTATTAATAAAATCTAAATATGAAGTTATGAAATATAATGAATATGAATTATTATTATTTAAATTTAATTCAATGTAATATGTATATTATAAGTTTTTGGAAAAAAAATATTTGTAATATTATTAACAAAAACAAAATGACAACATAACAAATTAATAAAATGAATAGATCTATTAATTTTTAAATTGCGTGGATATTATATGGATATTTTGTTTTATTATTTGACCTAATGTTTCGTCTAACATGTCATTTCCTCCATACTAGTACAATGGCTTTGGTTGAAATATATTATATATGTGTGACTTATGAGGATTTGGATCTTGAATCTCGTTGTTAACATAATACTTCATAACATGATTATTACAAATTGAGTAGTATTATGTTAGCTTGAATGATCTTAATGGTTAGGTTCATATGTTTCCTCCTAAGAGTTCATAAGGGTTTAGAGTATGTATGTCTTCATATAATTTAATAGTCAAATGGTTGGGCAAAAATACGTCTCTTGTCTATCCCATAAACAAAGAGATTTCATACATCAATTTGATCTCTTATCTATCCCATAAACAAGAAAATCTCATACACCAATTTACTATTTAAATTGACAATGACCATAGAATTATATATATTTAATTAATTAATTAATTTTAGAACTTAAATGGTAAATAAGAAAAACCTCAACAAAAATTATTTCCCAATAAAGATCAAAATTAAATAGAAACAACATTTAAAAAAACCATTTTCCCACCCTGCTGTCTAATTAGCTAAGCAATGAAAATTCAATTTATTAATATAAGGCTTTATAATATTATGTAAAATATTTGGTGCACACAGAATCAAATTAATTTCTATTATAAAATCTATGTTTTTCATCTAATCACAATTCTTATATAAATTTTAAATATAATTATAAGGGTAAATATATTTATTGATGTACTTAAATATTTGATATGATAACAATTTTAGAATGTAAATTTTTATAGCTGTAAATCATAGTGTATAAATAGTTTTTGGAGAAAATTGTGTGATAAAGAATTGGAATATTTAGCTTCACCAATTATAAGTGAAAGAAATCAAAAGAGAAATATAGATGATATAGGTGAAGAAGAAAGACTTAACTCATTTATAAAGAAAGTGTTAAGAAACTATTAAATTAAATCTAGAATATAATTTAAATATTTTTACTATTTCAAAAAAATAATAATTAATAATATTATTATTACAATATTTAATAATGATAATAATAATAATATTATGATTTTTGTTCTTAATAATAATAATGTTATTATTATTATTAGACTTATTAGAAGAACAAAATATATTTATTATTATTATTATTAGTATTATTGAAAATGTTATAATATTCATAATAATATGATTAAGTATTATTATTATTTTAAAATCCTAAAATTTTGATTATGTTATAAAGATGTAATAAAAATAATATTTCTATCTAGAGAAAAAGACACATTTAAATTATAAATATGAAGAAGTTAAATTTAGCATATATACTTCATAGAGTGAATTCCTACCATTGGGCAAAGCTTCATAGTTGTAGCCTACCATCAACAAAACACTGAATAATAATTGTGGTTAAATATAGTGATTTCTTCACTAGATCAGTAGAATCTAAAAGTACCATAGTATGATATAACATACCATTAAAAAAAAAAAAAAAAAAAAAACTACATGTGAGAACATCACGTAATAGCATGAAGGTTGTCCATAAAAATAAAAAAAAGTCCCAAGAATGATGAGCATCATAACCTACAGCAGGATCATTGTCACAGAAAACTAACAACCTGACTAGAGAAATAAAAGAGAGAATGAGTCTTCAACCTATGCCAATAATCAGAGGGTCCACCTGTAACCTGTGAGAGTGATATGAGTACTAAAACAAATGTTCGTTAACGTGTTCCTTTATCTCCCAAATATCTTGTTCCAAAAAAATACCACCCTTTGACCGGTGGTTAGCGTCAATGTTCATTTCCTTGTAAATATGCAGACATGAAAAAGATAAGAAAGTGTCAATAATAAGAAATATCCCCTCAAGAATAGGCAGAAGAATGATGTTCCTGCATGTAATAGTTCCATTGAGGTAGTTAATGGAACACATTGAATAACAAAAAATGTGAATATGTGTGCAGGCTTTCTCATTTGCAAATAGATGTAGATATTTTCATGTCATGAGTTCAACTTTGTTGTTTGACCCAATGCCCAATTCCATCTTGACTTTATAAATGTCAGAAGGAGATAGGGATAGGATAAAATGACCACCATAGACTAGGCCATTATTTATAGTAGCTCTATCAAAGAATGTCAAAGGCATTGAGGAGTCAACAAAAATATTCCAAGGGACTCAAACCTTGTTCATGAAAACAACCATGTTCTTAGTCAACCACTTACCCTAGAAAATAACAAGGAGTAGAGATTTTATGAGATGAATGTTTGGATTATTTTTCCATGAAAGCCATGCTGCCTCAAAATCCTCACCAAACCAAGAAATTGAATGACCCAACATAGAAATACATATTCACCCAACCTGTTGAAAAAAAGGACATTCCATGAAAATATGGCCAATACACTCTTCATTGTTCTAACATAAAGGGCACTAGCCCAACCCAGTGAAAATTCCAAACCAAAATCATTTTGCAGCAACTGGAAATTATTCTCCTAATTGTTAATTTAATTTAACTATTTATTTGTTGTTTTCTACAACAAATACTGAATAAACCAAAGTGCAATCTACACAAATAAAAATTCGGAAGATTAAAAATTCTTGAAGATAATAAATGCAAGCACCCACACATAAAATTAACACAATTGTTTTTGCAAAATAGTCCCCAGAAAAACCTAATGCTGGAAAACCAGTGCAACAACTCAGGGTTTTATTATTATGCAGCAGTGAGAATTTTTTAGTACAACTGGATGCCGAAATATAGCATTCCTACAGACAAAAAAACTCGCAAAAATCTAGTGAGGATTTTCCTCACCCCATAGGAAAACTCCTAGAATAACTTGCCTTCAGAAACTCAACACTCTATCCTTCTCCATCAGCCTCTGTGCTATACTACACAACTTGCTTGAATTCAAGCCTCTAACTGGTCTTTGATGAAGTTGTTCTTCCTTCTTCTAGTTGGGAAAACTATTCTCGCACACTCTGGGACTCCTTCCCGACCTCTAGAACTGAAGACATCTTTCCCTCTCAACAAATCGAACTTGCCTCTAGAAGCTACTATGCAGTCTGTGTGTCAACTTCTCTATGGCTCTTCTGACTCTCTACAAATTCACTTGTTGGAGCGGGAATCACTTCCTCCAGCCTCACTATTTCTACCCCTATCTCACTGCTTCAATCTCTAGCTCTCTTTGACAACTTACTGTTGCTACTTTTGAAATCAATCTCCCAAGAAATCTAATTTCTCAACTGATCTCTCCATCACCACAATGACTTTCTCTTATAATCCTATGTTGGAGCACCAACGACCAAGATACTAGGATCATAACTGGATCAATCCATATGAGTTTCTATATGATTCTCACCTTATCTCAATTAATACTAATTAATTAACTATATTTCTTAAGTTTAGACCTAGGAAATATTTTAAAAAATTGCTAATAATCTAATTGAGTCACTTCTATGCGGAATTTCCAAAAACAATTTCTGGGTTTTGGATATCTCAACTATTCTAGCCTTTACATAGATTTTCGTGGCTAGAACATATCTGATGCTACAAAAACTAACACTCCCTCTTAGTGATAAATGTGTTCTAGTGCTACTCCACACCGTATAACAACATCATGTCTTTGTATCATCTCCTGTCACGATATTGACGTATAGTTGTTGCAGCTCACCAACTACTTGGAAAATCTGATATGCCTCGCATATGTAATGCTATCGACCCTACTAAATTGCTGCCAACACTAAATCTACACTGCAAATCTGTTGTTATTGCTACTGCAACATCTACAATAGAAAATCTTCCAAAATACTGAATCAACTGTGATCAGTATAACTCATCTGTCACCTAAATCCTGACTGTTACTAGCCTCTGCACTGTCCACTGAAGATTCCACACTGCTGCTGACTCTGCATTGTACCACCTACAGTGTTTCCAATAGTGCATTGTGCTCCATAACATCTGATTGTTACTAGTTCCCACAACTGTCACTCTGGCATCTAACTGCATCTACTGCCATTGATCCATCTTGCTACTGAATATTGCTAGCCCCCCATAGCTAGGTATTGATCCATGAGGTGGACTCCCCAAGGACCCTTCCCATCTATAGCTCATTTGGGCTACAAAACCAAGTCACCCTACCTCACTTCTGGAGGTACATTGGAAAACATATCCAAGTCATCCTCTAACCTGGAGGAAATCCTATCGATCTCTACAAAAGATGCCTACAAGTCTTGCTTCTCTTCCTTTTCCTTCTTCCTAAGAGGACACTAGGTACTGTAGTGACTTAACTCACCACACCTGAAGCACTTGACTTTCGATGGGTCCTTCTTCTTCCTCCTCTGCTCCCCATGTCCCTGAATGAGACCCTTATATGTGAGGGCCACATTTTCCTCCCCCTTCACCATATTTTGTCTATCGCTGCTACTACTACTGATGGAGCTATTTACAAGAGCTCGTATCAACTTCTCCTACTGAAAATCAGCCCAGACCCTGTCCCATCCTAGTAGCGTTTCTCTACTCAATATGCTTTAGATGAAGACCTTCCAATCCTTTGAGACATTGTTGAGGGCTAATCACACTAGATATCAAGGTTGAGGAATTGCCCCAAAAACTAACAACGAGTCCCGAACCCCTTTATGTATCCGGATGAGTCTTAGCTTCCCCTAACGATACATATTTCGCTTCCTGGAAGTACCTTAATATAATGTGGCGATATCATCCCACCATTGCTTGCCAGTAAAGTTTATAGCTATATGCAAGACTACATGATCCCTAACTCCATCTAGGATCAATCACTTTTTCTGTGCCATCTCCTTTATGTACTCGTTCAGTTTATCTGCATCCCAAGGAACAACCACTACATTATAAATGTAGGATTTCAGGAAAAATTCATCCAGCAGGAAGGACATCCTTCCCTTTGAGATGACAAATTTGGAGGCTCCATCCAACCTGTTGTGATCACGAAGCCGTGCTTTGGCATCTCAACGATTTGTCGAAAAATCCATCTTTCCTTCTACTTAGTTGCTGCTCTGCTACTCACACGCCCTTCTAGAGTGAGAATATATGCTCACAACTACTTCTAATCTGCAAGGAAATATTGAACTTCTTAAGACTAGAAGTTCTCTGAGAGAAAATTTTCATCTCTGTGTGCTCTTCTCTCTCACACCTTGACAATGGTTTTGCACTATAAATCTATTACAAACCCTATGTTTCTAGCTATAGATATGCCCAATGAACACTCTAAGTTTCTCCCTCTTCCTCTGGTCTCAATCCATTTGGAGAGACCGAGTTTTTCTTCCCCTCACTCAGAAAAATTGAACCTCCACAAGTAACTCAACCTTCTGGTAGAATGACTACGTTTCCCTTTGGAATTTTGGCCTATTTCCCACAATGAGCATCAAACTTCCTTATTTTCACCTCTCAGCTCTCTGTCTGATCAAATCTGCTCCGATACCATGTGAAAATTCCAAACTAGAATCCTATTGTAGCAACTTGAAATTATTCTCCTAATTGCTAATTTAATTTAACAATTTATTTGTTATTTGCTACGAAAAATACTGAATAAATCACACTGAAATATACACAAATTAAATCGCATAACAATAAAAACGTTGGAGTTTGAGAAATGATAGAACACACACATAAAATTAACACAATTTTTTTTTGACAAAAGTCCCCGAAAAAACCTAATGCGGGAAAACTGGTGCAACAACTGAGGGTTTTATTATTATGCAACACTGGGAAATTCTAAGTACAACTGGATGTCGAAATTTGCCATTACTATAGAGAACAATACTGACAAAAATATTGTGAGGAATTTTCCTCATCCCACAGGAAAACTCCTGGCACAACCTACCCTAAGAAACTCAGTCCTCTGACCTTTTGCATCAGCCTCTGCGCTATGCTGTGCAAGCTGCTTGACGAAAAACCTCTGACTAGTCCCCGATTGTTAGGTCCCTATAATACTAGTGTATCCCTTTTGTTTTCTTTTTTTTTGAATAAGAATAATTCTATTAAGTGATCATATGGTACAAGATGAGATTAAAATCAAAAGAGGCAAGAAATAGGCCAACCGGAAATGATAAACTATCAACCTCGATCCTGAAGAAAGAGCATGAAACAAGCAAAAGAGCCATTAAGTGTGACTAGGAAACAAAAGGAGTTAGAAACTGGGTTCTACCCAGAATAGGTAGAAACCTCCATGCGAGATTTTTTTCCTTTCTTTTTTTTGACTTTGACCTAACCAACATGGTGTGGATGGGCGAGAAACACTTGTATATTTTTTTTGACTTTGGGAGGCGTCTCCTTATCTGTATCAGAAGAGGAAGACTCATGAGTTCATTTCTGAGAGATCTTCGTGGCTAGGGGTTCCTCAGGGACAGCGGAGAACGAATATTTCGTCTACTTTGCATGCTCCATTTCTAAATCAACCTCCTCCTAATCTGAACTCAAGGACTCAATTTCATCCATTGGAGGTGGATAACATGGTATCCATCTTCTAGATTTTGTTTTGAGATTGTTTTCATTTTCTTGGGAAAGGAACGTAGAGCAAGAATTTTTAAGGTGCCATGTTTAATGATAGTGGTGGCAGTGGAAGGCAATGTTCTCATAATCCATAGTTTGTGTCCATAGGAAATCACCTATCTTGAGCTTAATTTGCTCGAGCATACCTTTACTGATGTTTATTTAAACACATATTCTACCATATGTGTATAGTCCTTGGTACTCCCAAAGGGGATCTGTTATCAGATAAGGACCAAGGTGTTTCCTATTCCTTTGAAGACAAAAAGGTGCCATAAGTGGGCAGGTAAATTGTGAAGCTTGACCCAGACTATAATCTTGGTAATGAATATCATAAAGGGGTTGAAATCTAGGAACCATTTGGGTGAGGAATAGCCCTGTTATTCCCCAAAACTGCGTACTCTCTATTAAGGCCTTTTGATATGTAATATTCCCAAATGGGAAAGGTGGGAATATAGCTCATAATAATGGAAATAGTAGCAAATTTTAACACATTACATATTAGCCAAATAATAGATCCATGTTATTATGTATAACAACAATAAATAAGTACAAGGTCTTGGGGATCGAGCCCCTCAAGATAGGCAAAAGAAGCCTCCAATGCCAAAATGTACCCAAAACATGTAATACACTGCTACACAAAGTATTGAAGCAAGCATAGCGCAGTTTTAGTGACTAATACTGGAGCTGAACATATATATAAATGGATATGATAATATCATGCTCATACAAGGATACAAATGGAGATCTATGCTCCTCAGCACTTTTCCAAGACAACCCAGGAAAGGTTTCTGGAAATACACAAAATATGAATGGTGGATCTAAAGCCCTAGGGCTCAAGATGCACTGCAACTGAAGCACATAGAAGGAGTTGGCTGAATTTGATGTAGATCTGAAATAAATACTCCAAAAGGACTCTCTCAATGAAGGGTTGATCCCTTCAATGGAAAGCAAATTACTGCTTGCTGAGGAAATTGTTGTTGTTGGAAACTACTACTTATGAGGAGAAGAAATATGTGCCAAAGGATGTTAGAGTGCTCAAAATGATCCGATATTTTAAGCACGGATTCTACTCAACAAACCCAATAAAACCCATAAATGGTTTGGTCGGATTATAACTTTGGAGTTTTGGCCCTTTTTTGGTTGCCCACTACAACAACTCACTAAAATAATGCAGATCTGGACTGGAATTGCACTGTAGGGGATAAAATCATCTTGGCCTGATGCCAAATATGTCAAATAAGCACAAGGGGCTCCTTTACTGGAATCCCAATGAAAGGAAACCTTCCTCCATTGCAAAACTAGCTCAGAAAACACCCAATACAATCTTCCACTGCTGCACCCTACAACTCAGCACATCTCTCAACAGAAACTATGTTGTACCACAAGACTAAAGCTTGGCCTAAAACCTGAATGTGGAAATATAGTGAAAAAGCTCTTCCTATGAGGCCTCTTAACGATAGAGGTGGGATTCCTGATCAGGAACACCTTGTGCTAAACATCACAACAATCTTAGCTAAATAGCCAAAGAAAGCTTATATGTCTAAACATACCATATAATCAAAACATAAACATATCATAACATGAATAATATGGCTGCCATCCTCTTCCTTTTATAAGAAATGAGCTTCCAAACCCTAAGCCCCATCCATTAATGACACTACTTCCATGCAATGTGTCTCCATCTAAAACTGTGTTGTCCCTCATTGAATGCCACTCCTCCATGACAGCGCTGTTGATTTGGTCAAAGTTGACCCAGTCCACATTCTCTAGCCCCTGTTCACACCTTAGGGTGCTTTATTACGCTGAAAAGATGATCCACTTTCACATGAGAAGTGGTTTTATTCCTAATAAATACATTTATGAGTCTCCCTACCCACTTATTCATCAAACAAGAAAGCAAAATTAGATTTTAATATTCCAATTAGGTGCATGGTAATTTAGGAATATTACAATCCTCCCCTCCCACATGTTGCTTTTCCTCAACCAAATGAAATGATAGATCTGAAAAATATAGGGAACCTTCATCCCCATGTGAAGCTCCATCCTCCAAGCTATCATCCATATAAAATGAATCACCCTCTAGAATGGTAATTCATATAAAAACTCCTCCCATCTACTCATGAGAGGCTCCTCCCAAGTGCTCAAGTTACCCAAATGGCTCATCCCACAAGGAAACAAGAGACCCAATGTAACAATCATGGATGTTCCAATGCTCTCCCAAAAATATGAAGCATAAGAACCATGGAGAATATCTCTCCCAAAGGGCACATCCAATCCTTCCATCCTCCCTCCAATCATTGCCAAAAAAAGAATATGTACATCATCCATATATGGGATCAAAACGAGTGATACATAAAGAATCAAATGCAATAATGGAGGTGGATCATAGTCCCACATGTAGAACCAACACAATACATCTCTTGACTGTCTCAGGTTATGATAAGGTAAGGGGTTTCCCCACCACTTACTTGTTGCCATAGTTTTCTCACAAGTTCTAAAGAGGTGAGAAATTTTTGGTGCCTTTGGTGCACACTCGGAATGATATATCATCTCCCTATATCCTCCTAGGGATTGGCCATGTTCAACAATGTTTATGGCCCAAAGTTGGCCATGAATTTTGTAAGGAAGAATGCTCCTACTTGGAGCAATGGCCTGCATATACATGGTAAAGGAGTGAAAATAATCATGAAGTAAAACATCATGCACATAAATATGTTTCTTACCATAATCTCTGCTCATAAAATTGGAGGAGTCCATAGATAGATCCCCTCTCATTCCAAAAGAGGAAAGAGGTGGTTGTGATAAGTCTTCCATAGAGATATGTATCTCCCCCATCTCCACATGATCCATGCATCTTATAAAATGTTGATATACCTCTGCTTCAAAACCTTCCCAAGTATAGCTCTCCATGATGGTGTTGTAAGCTCTCATGGAAGAAGTGTGGCTGACGAGAAATTCTTCATAAGCTCTTTGTAGTAGCTTCTCCTTGAGCTTGGAAGCTCTAGACAATAAGATCTTACCATGATATTAGATGACCTCATCTCTGACTAAATATCCCTCCTCTTGTAGCTAGTCATCAAGTATCATACAGGTGAAACGATCCTTGGAATAATCCACCAATAACTGGGATTTCCAATATGGATCTATCCTCCAAAGTGACAGTGCTGACAATCTGTCATAGAAAGCATCTGTCATGTATTTTTCCTCCTCTTTGACATATCCCATGCCAAAGTGACATATTGGAAGGCTACAATCCTCCCCTTGTTGCTCCTTTCTCAGCGCAGAATCTGAAATGAGAGTGGGTATTGTTGGGAGAATGTCTCCCTCCTCCTTGTGTCCACCCAAGACTCTCAGCACTGTACAATGATCTCCCAATGCTCCCACTTCTCATGGATCTATGAGTGGTGCAACATGTTGAGAGAACTCTTTGATTCTCCTCCAATCAGGGGGTCTACCTGGTGGAATGCCTCCGTGTAATGAAACATCAAGGCCTAGAGTAGGTTGTATATGTGAGTGGACTGATTTGTCCCTGCCCTCACTACACAAATCATCCTCCTGCTTCTATGCATAAACATCCTGAAAAGGGTGGGTGTGTATGTCTCGAATCACTAGATGCTAGCCCTCCTTCTCATCTCTTCCTACCTCCTACAAGATCTCACAATCTAAGGTTCATAGTTTGTGTCTCCAAGATTGCATTCAATGTTGTAAAACACTTCCTCCATTGTTTTGTCTCATTGCCTATCAACATAGACACATGTTGCTCATGATCTTTATATGTAAGATCCTTTGGAACTTCTTGCAAAGATATAAGAGCTCCTCTAGTTGAAGCAATTGAATCATATCCATCTCTAAATAGAAGTAGGTCTCCTCATGTTGTCACATTGTTGGAGGATCTTTCCAGCTCTTCCTTTTCCTTCTCCTCATCATTAGGAGTTCCTTTCTGTTGATCTCTTCTTGAAGGAGGAATCCTCAACTCTTCTTCTTAAGAAGAAAATTCTTGCTGAAGTGGGGATTTTTCCCTAGGCAAAGTATGTTGCAAATATTTAACCCCCTCAACAATGTTCTGAAATGGATTTGGTTTCATGGATCCTTCCAACTCATGCAAAGGTTCTCATTTCTTGGGCTTGGTTTGCTCTCCCAAGGAAGTTTCAGATTGTTTCAAATTAAATCTTTTCACTAACAACCTAGTGAACTTTGCATGAGTATATATATTTGCATTATTCAATGAAGAAGATTCAAATAACCACCAGGCATAAGCCTTACCTTCAATATGCAGCACTGCTATTCTAATGGCTTCCTCTTCTGAAACTTGATGCAACTAGAAATATGTGTCTAGCTTCTTTACCCAAGCCTTAGCTATGCTCTTGGGTGACCCATCAAAAGTAGGTAGAAAGAATCTACCCAAAGTGTGTTGCATGCACCCTCTTCTTCTATTGTGATTACTGGGTCTTCTCTCTTCTTTGAGTTGACAAAATCCTTGGAAGTTTAGATGCTCCTTGAATCTTCTAGACTGAGATTCATATTCTTGGAGATAATAATTAAGAGTCTCCTCCTTTGGTGTTTCTCCTTCTTCTTCTTCTCTTGCCAATAATGTAGGCATGGTACCACGTTGTAGATATGATTTTGTGGTTGAATTCTCACACACCTAATATGAATAACTGGATCTTTCTTCATGTACAAATATTCTTAAGGGATCTTCATGTCTTTCCCTCCTCATTCCCTTGATTTATCTTTTAAGCTCATGCATAGTTTGGAGAAGAAGTTCTGAAAACTTCTTTCCCTCCATTTCTCCAAATAATGGAGACTTGACTTTGTCTCTTCTGTAAGTATTCTCTTTTCTGTGAGAAACTTCGTCTTCTAATAAAATTGATGCAATGTCTTCATAGGCTAAGCCAAGATTAAGCTCTGATACCAATGTAATATTCCCAAATGGGAAAGGCAGAAATATAGCTCATAATAATGGAAATAGAAGAAAATGTTAACACATTACATATGAGCCAAATGATAGATCCATGATATTATGTATAACAACAATAAATAAGTACAAGATCTTGGGGATCTAGCCCCTCAAGATAGGCAAAAGGAGCCTCCAATGCCAAAATGTACCCAAAAAATGTAATACACTGCTACACAAAGTATTGAAGCAAGCATAGTGTATTTTTAGTGACTAATACTACAGCTGGAACATATATATAAATGGATCTGATAAGATCATTCTCATACAGGGCTTAAAATGGAGATCTATGCTCCTCAACACTTTTCCAAGACAACCCAGGAATGGTTTCTAGAAATACACAAAATATGAATGGTGGATCTAAAGCCCTAAGGCAGAAGATGCAATCCAACTGAAGCACATAGAAGGAGGTGGTTGAATCTGATGTAGATCTGAAAGAAATCCTCCAAAAAGGACTCTCTCAATGAAGGGTTGATCCCTTCAATGGAAAGAAAACTATTATTGTTGAGGAAACTGCTGTTGTTGGAAACTACTACTTTTGAGGATAAGAACCATGTGCAGAAGGCTGTTAGAGTACTCAGAATGAGCTGGTATTTTAACCATGGATTCTACTAAAACAACCCAAAAAAACCCAGAAATGGTTTGGCCAAATTATAACTTTGGATTTTTGTCCCTTTTTGGGTTGCCCACTACAACAACTCACTAAAATAAAGCAGATTTGGACTGGAACTACGTTTTAGGGGATAAAATAATCTTAACCTGATGCCAAATATGTCAAATAATCCCAAGGGGCTCCTTTACTGGCCTCCCAATGGAAGGAAGCCTTCCTCCATTGCAAAACTAGCTCAAAAAACACCCATTACAATGTTCCACTACTGCACCCTACAACTCAGCACATATCTCAACAGAAACTGCGTTGCACCAAAAGAATGAAGCTTGGCCTAAAACCTGAATGTGGAAATATAGTGAAAAATATCTTGCTATGAGGCCCCTCAAGGATAGAGGTGGGATTCTCTATCAGGAACACCTTGTGCTAAACATCACTGCAATCTTAGCTAAAAAGATGAAGAAAGCTTATATGTCTAAACAGAAGATATAATCAAAACATAAACATATCATAACATGAATAATATGGCTATCATCATCTTCCTTTTATAAGAAATGAGCTTCCAAACCCTAAGCCCCATCCATTAATGACACTACTTCCATGCAATGTGTCTCCATCTAAAACTGTGTCGTCCCTCATTGAATGCCACTCCTTCATGACAACGTTGTTGATTTGGTCAAAGTTGACCCAGTCCACATGCTCTAGCCCCTATTCACACTTTAGGGTGTTTTATTAAGCTGAAAAGATTATCCAAATTCACATGAGAAGTGGTTTTATTCTTAATAAAGATATTTAGGGGTCTCCCTACCCACTTATTCATCAAACAAGAAAGCAAAATTAGATTTTAATATTCAAATTAGCTGCATGTTAATTTATGAATATTACTTAGCTGTAGTGTAATATCTTAGCCCTCTTGGTCGTACCCTATACCTGCCCCAGTCCTTCAACTCCTAATCTACACCTCCTACCTTTATCAATGCTCCAACTCCATCTGTCCACTGAATCTCGGTTGTAAATATTATCCCTAGTTTATCGTTTTTCTACCAACACATCAACACAACGATACTCCTATGGATCTGTTCACAACTCCACTTGTGAAGAACGCTCAATCTTCCCACTGCTTCTCCTCTGCTACTCAGGGACTTTAGCCCACTATTGTCTTCCTGTGTTGCACCCATGAAGACCAACATAGGACATGGAGGGCTACCACCTATCACTATAAGATGTGCATATCCTAAAATTAACGCGAGATAGGAGGATTCCCCATCATCTATTGTAGAATTGCTTCTCCACACACAAGTCTCGGGCACCACAAATTGCTCTTGGCTTATTATAACCTTGATATCATCAATACTACCACTCTAGCACCACCTTTTTCCATCAAGGTGTGTGACACTAGGCTCCAACTTGGACACTATCAGATTTTCCTCCAGAATACCATAAGTTCCCAATCATGTCCACACTTGGTCCACTCTCACGCTGCTCTCCAACTTTCCACGAGTCACCAAGTACAAATTGTATTATCTGTACCTATTTAGGGCATCCCCACATGTAGGAGACCCTTACACACTGCTGCCTACAAACTCCACCAATCCCCCCATTGCTTCTCCAATAGAGGATTTATTACACAAATCTAGGCACCAATCATGTCCTAACCTAGGACATCTATACAATTTTCATCAAGGGAGAACATCTGCAACTCTCCTTATTATTGTCCTCTTTCCTATCATTTGATGTACCTTCTTTCACCTTAGCTGCTTGGTAAGCTTCCTAATAGTCCACGTGGGCTCCTCCAAATGGC